>VZSR01000245.1:15890584-15992080 GCA_013398615.1 Brachypodius melanocephalos | reverse complement strand
CACCCTGTGCCAGGGCCTCCCCACCCTCACAGGGAAGAATTCTTTCCCAATATCCCATCCAACCCTGCTCTCTGTCAGTGGGAAGCCATTCCCCTTGTAAATACACTGTCTCCTTCTTTCTTGTAGACTTTTCTTGTAACCAGAGAGAAAAGCAAAATAATCAAATATTTTGCAGGATGGAAACTCTGAGTTATTTTTAGTGAAAGGATCAAAATTAGTTCATTAAGAAGTTCTGTCTGATAATGTCAAACCATTCATATCTATAATTAATCTTTAATATTGTGGTAATTTTTAGAAGCTGAAGAGGGTTGAATTCTGAAACATGGAGTCAAAATGAAAGTTGCTTTTTCAATCTGAAGTAGTATCAGTGTTTCCATTGAAAACTTCATCAAGATGAACTTCCCCCAAAGTTCTGATTTTGATGCCAAAACAGCATTTTCAAGATGAAATTTATTATGTTAAAATTAAAAATAATTTTTAAAACCCCAACAAAACAAATCAACCAAACCAAACCAAACCAAACCCTCAAAACACAAAACCTGGCTGCCTGGCAGCCTCCACCTCTCTAAAAATAATTGAGCCAAGTCAAATCCACCCACCTTCCCTCTCCATCACAAAGGCAACCTCTCACAGTTTGATTACAAACCTCAGGGCACGCTGTGGTTTCGCTTCCAGCTGCAGGTCCCGGAGCCGGGCTGATTACAGGAACACCCCGTGACTTCCTACACTAGAAAGGATTTTCTCAGAAAGAATTGGCTCAGACTGCAGTGCCAGTAGATCTGCCTTGGCAAATGGCTGTGATGGACACTGTAGTGCAGAATAAGCTCATTCCCCACATGGACAGGCTCAAGGTGGAAGCCCAATGCCATCACACATCTGGCAGCCCAGCTGCTGCCCGGAGGGGTGACTGTCCCACTCTCTGGATGGAGGCAGCTGTGCCAGTAGGGCCTTCCAGTGATCATCATCACACCCATTCAAGTGAGCAAAGGCTTCTCTCACTTTCAGGATTGAATTTTAAACTGTAGCTAAGAACATTTTGGGGTCTGAGCTGTGAATTTTTTTATTTGTGGGGCTGAGACAATGCACTAGTTTAATTAAGAAACTGAATTAATTCAAAGTAAAAAAGGAGCACCATTTCCAGGAACTGATTTAAATACTCTTTTAGAAATCCTTAATTATGTATTTAACTTTTTACTTACTGAACACTTTTTTTCCACTCTTACACACAAATCCCACTGTTCCTCCACATTTGGACAACGTGGTCTAGTGGAAGGTGTCCCTGCCCATGGCATGAGCTGGATGAGCTTTAAGGTCCCTTCCAACCCAAACCATTCAGGGATTCCATGAATTAGAGTTGTGCAAAACCTTCAAAATTCCTCTGATTTGGTAGCTGTTACTTCCATTTTGCACCCTCTTTCCATGGGTGTGATTGAGTTTAGAAAGAGGGAAAGCAGGGAGGAAAGGGAAATCCACAATCCACAGCAGGACAGGGAAGACAAGAAGAGCACACCCGCATTTCTCAGCTGCTGTGCATTTACAGGCAGGAGGTCCAGGGGAGGAGAGAAATCAGGTACCCCCTCTGGTGAAAACAGAGGTGTTTCCGGGTCACTAAAAATTCCAGAATTATTCCACATTCTCTCCAGTCTTCTTTTCCACTGTAAAGACCAAAACCTGCCCCGTCAGATGCCAACCAAGCTGTTACTTGTTTTGTTTTGCAGGTTGCTAAGGAACAGGGCTGTTTTTGCTTACTTGCCTCCCTTGGGCTATTTCACAACACTTTGTAATATACACTGCTCTTTTTTGCTGCACATCTGGTTTTGATTTTAGGTTTCAGAACCCCCTCTGAAAACTGAGATATTAGTTTTTCATATCTATCATCTAGACAAAGTGCATCAGCCTGTCAAACTGAGTGCACCGGTGAGACACATTTAACCCTCTCAAGTTACCCTCCCAAAAGCTAATTTTCATTTGTTGTCGAGTTCAGATGGTGGAAGTAGCTCAAGTATTTTGTCTAATTTGCTGTGTGAAATTAGCTGCAACCACCATTAAATTTTAGGTATGAAATAAAAACCACCCATTCCTTCAAAACGTGCCATTGGATAGCAAACCCTCCTGCCTCACAAATGCTAACAAAGGGAGAGCTGTGCCGTGGATTAATTGCTTGCCATCCCATTAGATGCCCAACACCTTCTCCCAAAGCTCCTAATCTTTCATTTTCCTTGGAAGCAGCTACTCCCAGAAAGCAGCTAACCAGCATGGAGAGGGTGTCCTGTGTCTCTGGAAAACAGCGGTGTGGGATGGCAGAACAGCCCAGTTTGTCCTTTGGGGCAGCAGCAAACACATCCCTCAGCCCCAGAACTGGAGCTGGCCACAGGATCACCGAGTCACTGAGGGTGGGAAAACCCTCTAAGATCATCAAGTCCAACCATTAACCCAGCACCACTAAACCATGTCCCCAAGTGCCACATCCCCATGTTTTTTGAAGATTTCCAGGGATGCTGATTCCACCACCATCCTGGGCAGCCTGTTGCAATGCCTGAGCACGCTTTCAGTGAAGGAACTTTTCCTAATATCTGACCTAAACCTCCCCTGACGCAACTTGAGGCCATTTTCTCAACCACATACAAACAAAGTGATGGGGATAATGTACTCCTGCTCTGCTGCTACCCCTAAACCAAGTGGTCCTGACCTAAAGCCTCTCCCAAAGCCTTTCTCCATACTCTCCAAGCAAAGCTCTGACAGAGAGGGGGTGGGCAGAGTTAACAGTGTTCCTTTAGTCTTCCCCCATCTGGTCCCAGCGTCATTTAAAGTTGCAATTAAAATTTATATCACTAGGCTAAGGTCACTGGGAAAACTTCTGCCAAGAGCTACATACATTTGACACCCTGCAGAGAAAAGAAACTGCCTCTGCTTTATCCTGAGAGTTTGCTTTTCCCAGTACCCTGAGGATTTGTCGCTGTGCCCTTCTCAAGCCACTCTGATGACTCTCTGATCCAATAAAATTGTATATACCAGGGAATCCTCCTCTCTCAGCAGGGTCCAGCAGGTTCCACAGCCCCAGAGCAGGGTGATTCACTCTGGCCCTGCAGGCTCTGGCCCCTGGTTCTGCCCAGCAGTGCCAGGGAAGTCCTGTAGCGCAGCAGGTTTGAACGACACAAGTTTTTCTAAGAATCACCAAAGCTACCTGGGATTATTTATTAAAAATACCAGCCAGGAAAGGCAAGTCTGGCACCTGCACTTTGTGCTGGATGAGGCGCAGGCTGCTGGGGCCATGAGGGCAGCATTTCCAGGTGGGAAGAGTGAGGTTTTCCACAGAGCATCCACATTCTTCAGCAATACCAGATCAACCCTAAATCCACAACTTTCATCTTCAACGCTTTATGTGAATATAAAATTTGAAGTCTGATTTTCACACTTCTCCTGAAACCCATCCCAGCAGTGTTAAACATTCCCTCTGAAAAAGTAATTGATGCCATGAAGGTTCGTACCAGTAAAAAATAAACTTGGAGACTCCCAATTCTGTCCCAAACAGACAGATTGCCCTTTCCTGAAAGGAGGGCAATACCAGAAGACCACTGCACCATGGAAGAGATGTAGGTTTACAAGACTGCACAGATGCCAAATGTGAATTTTAGAGACCTGCTGGGCTCTGGACACGATGCCAATGGCTGCATCTGAGGGTTCTGTTCCAGCGCTGCCCAGCTTCCTTCCTGATGGGTACTGAATGCAGCTCAGCAGCCAAAGGGAGATGCCTGGAGGACAGCTGGGCAGTGTGACACTGGATTTTCCCTTCTCCACCTTCTCCTGGACACAGCAGAATTCAGCCAAGCATGGAGCTCCATGTGGCAAACCCAGGGCCTGGCAGAGTCCCCTCTTGTTTGAGGCTCTTAGGAGTGGGCCAGAGCTAATTGCTCCAGGGACTCTGTGATCCACACAACCACAGACACTGTGATCCTGCAGTGCAGCAGAGATTGAGAGCGTATGGGACAAAAATCCCCTGGAAAAATCTCAGGATAAAGCACTGACTTAGTGTCGTCATTACCTCGTCACAGCTTCTTAGCTGCTCCGGGGGCAAAAACTGAAACAAAAGTATTAAATGTGGTAAACCACATCTTTCCATCTCTTTGCATCAATTCTAAACCAACCCAACGTTTGGAGCCCTCATATCCAATTTCCCCCCACACCCCTGTTCCCTTTGGTGTGGTCAGGCTTTTCCCTCCCGCCAGGCCAGCCCTGGAACATTCAGGCAGCTCCTCCACCCAGTGAGGGTCCTGCCCAAAAGCCGTCCTGTGGCGTGAGCTCACCGTGACCTTTCAGCAGAGCACAGCCCTTCGTCCCTCCCGTGGCTGGAGAGGCTGATGGAGCCTCATCTGCAGCCCGGGTGCTTCACACTTAACCAGTTCATCCCTTCCCCCGAGGCAAAGGCTGGGCTCGGTGCTCACTTCAGGCAAATGGCTCATCCCGATGGATGGGTGGCAGGGCAGGAGAGGGTTAAGAATATCACAGAGCAGTGGGGGCATAGGAGAGCTTAATCTGGAAGCAGTTTAAGTAACCTAAGGAGAATCCGATACAGACCGAAGACACACAAGTACAGATGCGTTTAATAGAAGCCTCTCTCTGCTCGAGATCTACAGCTGAGGCTCCTGCAGCAAAATGTGCTGTTTGGAACATCCTGTGCTCCAACCACCATGGCTATGGGAGGGACTGGAGCCAGTATTATGTGCTGGTGCTCTGAAGGACTGAATGTTCACTTCAGACACACGTTTGGGGGATGTATATTTATGCATAGATTTTGGGATGCAGCTCATCCTACTGCGAACTTGGACAGCAGCTCGCTCTTCCATCTAAGAACTGCTCTCTTCAGAAATCCCAGTGTTGTGTAAATAAGGGCACAGCCCGGGCTGTTCCAGCAGCAGCTGAGCCAGGTTAAGACGTTTTCACCTCCAGCCTGCCCACAGCTGTGTATCCACTGCCCCCCATTAGGGGTTACCACCCTTTTCCATGAGCCTCATAACCACATCTGCGGACACTCCCAAATCTGGCTCTGTCACAGGGATCCAGCTTAGCTGAAGTACTTTTTAGTAGGTTATTTGTTTGGGCTTGTTTTTTGTTTTTTGGGGTTTTTTGGGTTTTTTTGGCTTTTTTTGGAGCTGGCTCATCTTGAGATTGATACTTTCTTGACTCGGTTCAGCTGCAAATGGAACAGCATCTCTGACCACACTCCAATAAAACCCTTGCAAAATTGCATCTGTCAGTCTCTTCAGGCAAAGCCTGTAAGAGTATTTTAAAGATAATATATTTAATATTAATCCCCTACATATTCTTTTGTGTGCTGTCTCAGTGTTTCCTAGGTAGTATAGGAGATTTAAATACCTCACAGTGGACTGATCACTTTTGTGTGCAGCAGTCTTTATTCTCCAGCACTTTGTGATAATCAACACTGAAGAAATCATCACAAAAAAAAAGCAAACCCAAAAGCTCCAGCGCTTCCCTCTTCCAGAAAATTTATGTTTTCCCTTAGGTGCAAGAATCCAGTAAGTCACTGGGAAACTTGATCAGAGACTGTTGATGCATTTACACTCTTTGTATTATTACTCTATTTCGTTTTCAGTTCTTGGCATATGGGACTGAGCAGAGCTGTGCAGCCAGGGCCTGGCCTGCCTGTGCCAGGAGGCAGGAAAGGTACTTTGGGGAGACACAAATATTTGCTTCGCCGGTCTCTGTGTTTGGCTCCCAAAGAGGTTTGATTTGTATTCTGGGCCGTGCTTGTGCTCTCAGGGAACACACAAAACTCAGGCCAATTGTATGAGATGGGAGTACAAAGAGGAGCCCAGCTCAGGCTCTGACATTTAGCAAGCCAAGAGGTTTGAGAATGGAGCCAAGTCCATTGCCTGGCTTGGCTGTACGAACCAAAACACAGGCCTCGCCACTGGAATTGATTATAGACACATGAAAAGAAAATACATAAAATGATACATAAGGTTCTTGTAACCTCCAGGAGCTGATGCCAGAATGCTCTCGTTGGCTTGGTCCTGCCCTGGCTCAACACCACAGCGAGTGCAGAGCTCAGCCGAGGCCGTGCTCGAGTTTTCAGCAGATTAACTCTTCAGCCTGGGTCACAGCAGCCCTTCCCTCCTGCCCCCAGATCTGAGCCTTCCCTCTGAGTGTGAGTGCAGGATTTACAGCACTTCAGCTGGTGCAAAAGGTGCTAGAGCTGCCCACATGAGGAAAGGAAATTGAATTAAAGCAGATTAGGAATCTATACAACAGAGTAGCTAGAAGACTGTTTATGCTAAATGTAAAATACTCCATGAGCCAGCTCCACATAAAGTGTATTCTTCCTCCGCTGCAGATCCCAGGTATCCCTCAACACAAACTGGGGCCTTTGGCTGGCATTTCTTAGCTTAATTACAGCTCATAATTTAGCTAGGAAGCTTAACCTGTAAAGACCACTCCACTGATTTAAACAACAAAACCCAGCAGGCACTAAAATGTTACATTCCTTGGAAGAGTGTGAGTTATTTACAGTATTCTTCCAAATGCAAAGATTTGTGCCTTTCTGTGGAGTCTCACTATTCTCCAGAAAGACGCTTTTTTCTCAGTTTGAAGTAGTTAGTGTGATATGATTAATGTGACACTTTCAGGAAGGGCTCGAAAGCAGACATGATTTTACTGCAATACCAGTGAGACTCAACGCTTCCCTGGAAATGGGCAGAACTGAGATGGAGTTAAGCATTTTCCAGTAACCCTTGTGCAAGGTGTTGGGACCTTTCTGAACTGACCACTGAAGGGATTGTCTGAATAATGAATTAAGCCTTTATCCAAAAACCTCAAAAACTGAGCTACCATAACTAATTTCCTTGTGGACAAGCACCTTTCACTTCTGAAACACCAAACCCAAGGGCTTGAAGCAAATAAAATATTCCTGGAAAAGGGCAATGAGATGATCTTTAAGGTCCCTTCCAACTAAATCATTCCGTGATCTTCTGGATACTGGAGTCCAATATTCAGGAATATCATATCTCCTAAGGAATGAGTAATTTACTACCAATAGTTACTCCTATAGCAATTTCCCTTCAGATTTCAGAAACTCCTGTGTTCTGCTAACAGAAGGAAGGAGTTCAACAGTGCACTCAAACTCCCCCAATTTAACTTGAGGTTTTAGTCTTTTCTAATTCAAAGACATTTCATTTGAAAGTGTTTTTGCTTTATAATAAACAGATAATAAACAGATTCTTGGTTTCCTACAATAAAAAGAGAAAAAGACTGTAAATGTCAAACTTTTAAAAGGGCACATGGGACTATTCTTTAATTTTATTCTTTGGCTGTGGAATCTATACTCATTAAAAGTGAAAAGTTGAGCTCTGATTACTATTTGTGCTTTAAAAGCTTGCATTTCGACCCCAAAATGAAAGGCAAAATGGGCTGATGTTCTTTCACTTTTTGGTTTTAGAATGTTTTCTTCCTTCTTTTTGCAATATGGCACCAAAATGAAAAGTTTGGATTTCCTAGAGTGCAAAGAAACAAAGAACTAATGTAACATTCTTTTAAAAAATCTTTCTGAAAGGAAATACTTGTATTTAAAGATGTAAGATATTGAAAACATTTTACAGACTGTGAATTTTAGCTACTAAGTGATAGAAAAGGTCCTGAAATGGCCCAACTCTTTCCTTGCTATGAATCATCCTGATGTGCAGATGATCCAGATGTCTAGTTCTTCCCTCTTTTGCTATCTTTTTCTAAAGAAGCATAATAGATAAATACCAAAAATAATATAATTGAGTTGCAGACATAGATGGAGATTGGATTCCTGACAGCCAGCACAAGACAGACAATAATCTAACCTGATGGGAGAGGACAAGGAACAAGAAAATATTTCCATCTCCTCATTTTACCTTTGGAAATGGAAATATGACATCGCATAAAGGTCATATTTTGGAAGATGCTGAGCTTCTGTACATTCTGTTGTCGTACTATAGTAACAAGCATTCTGCAAGCCTGAAAAATAGGATTTTATTTGAGGCTAGGGAAGGGGTGGCAGAGGCAGGACCCACATCCTGATCCTGCTGTGGATGTGCAGCATCTCCCTGATGCAGATGCAGCCCTGCCCAGGCTGGGCACACCCTGCTCCCCACGGGCTTTGCCAAATCCTAAATGTCGAGCTGGCTGCTCTCAGCAGAGCCCAACCAAGCCTTGTGCAAATCAAGAGCACATGGAGGAGCTTTCCCCACGTTCCCCACGGCTTTCGTTCGGTTTGGCTGCAGAGTTCGGAACATCCCGCTCTTTAAAGGGTGTTTGGGAGCTCTGCTTTCTCCTACAGCTTGGGGGGGGGGGGGAACAAACCCTTTTAATTATTATTTCATTAAAAATGTTATTTTGAAAGTTGTTTTCATTCCTACGGCAGAGCCATAATGATCCAGCCAACACTCTCAATGTAAACATACTTAACACAAAATGGTTTTTAGAACAAACCATTAATTTCAAGACTTCCTGGTAATACATATTGCTGTTAAAGCAAATATTTTTCCATAGGTTTTGAGTCTGTGTTATCAGGGTTGCAATAAATTCTGCTATTTCCACATAAAGTCATTAAAAATAGAAAGGAATTATGTGTCAACTAAATTACTTCTGTTGGATCAAATGAATGAGTCTCATCCTTATTTTCCAACCTTAATTGTAAACATTTCTTGAAGGAACTGAAAAATATGTAAATAGGAACAATCGTTTGAAATAAAAACATGCAGGGCACGTTCTGAAAATATTGACATGAAGTGATTGACATTATCAGAGGATCTCTTTGCCTCGAGAGCTCTCAATGAAATTAAATTGTTTCTGACAAGTTCCTGAAGAAATGTTTAGTTCGAATGAAACCATATTTTCAAACAAAAACATTTTGGAGACAAATTGTGTTTCCCCCCCTTTAGTGCAGAGTCCCTCACGACTCAGGAACAGAGGGGAGCTGTTTGCCTTGATGGGACTTTCAGTCTGAATTTACCTATTTTTAGTGTCACTGGCAACCTGGGGATTTTGCTTGCTTTTTTTTGTTTGTTTTTTCTCACTATGAGCAATTTGTGCTGTAGATTGATGTTGCTGCTGTTTGTAAACAGTGGGTTATGAGCTGTTCCTAAAAGCTAGGAGGGGTTTTACCAGAAGGGAGCTCGGCTTTTCCTTCGGTTTTTTTCTTTCTGTGTGTTCAGCTACACGCTCAATTCCACGTATTCTTGTAAATGCAAAGAGCACAATAAATGTGGGAACCACAATACTTTCAGCTGCCCCACCTCATTCTCACCCCAGAGGTTTCTAAACTGCTCCTCACAGCCAACTTCTGCAGATATGCACGAGCAGCAAACCACGGCTCCCTCCGGGCCATGTCTTGTCTCCACGCTCATTTCCAGCATTTTTCTTGGGACAAGTCCCGTGGGATGGATTTGGAGGCTGTTGCTTATTTTTTGCAACATGGCTGTACTGAAATGGGGAAAATTCAAACTAGGACATGAGCAATAGAAACAGAAATTTAAAAACAGATGAGTTTCACGCACAAACACTTTTTAAGCTGGGGTGTCCAAACCCCTCAGCCTGAGGGTCAGGGGTAGTTTTGGGTGCCCTTGTGGGTCCTGTGGATTAAGTTGTCCATGTGAATAAAACATCTGGCTGGATGGAGCTGGATTTCAACTTACAGACTTTTTAAGCTCTACTTTAAATATTCCCCGTCTTCTCCAAGACAAAATGTTGGTAAAACGATGGGAGAGGCCTTGTAATCCTTCCAGAAGATCAGCTGTGCTGTGTGTTGAGGCTCTCTCCTGCTGTTTCAGCAGTTCAGGCCAGAAACTGGAAGTGAAAAGGCATCGTGCTGGAAGAACCCAGAATCAAGAAGTGTGGAACCAGGCTGCAAAACCAGGAAAAAAATCAGAGGGAAGTAGGTGACCGAAAAGGAGGAAGGAGATGTTTCTGAATAATGCCTGTATGTGTCTAGCAGGGCAGCAGAGTTACCAACAATGCAATAAAAGAAAATCTGCATTTTAACGCTGTTTCTCACAGCAATGTATGGAAACATCTCCTGTGGGAATCAATGGTCACTTCTTCTCTCCCCAAAGGTATCCATAAGAATGCTGTGGATTTCAGCTGGTAAATTTTTGGCCTATAAAGGAGAGGGCTGAAGAAATGCAAGATTATTTCATAAGAGTTTCTCAATAACAAGATTTTTGATCTTCCTAACATTATCCAGAAATAAAAGAGATATTTTCTGCTCAGCTGAACCCAGCTGGCTGTGTGGAAAACATTTCAAAATCTGCCACAAATCTTCGGGTTTTTTTCCTGATGTCTGTTAATTTAGTTAAAACAAATCAATTAAATGTCCTAATTACAACTGAAACATATAATTACATTGTGCACTCAGTTCAGTGCATGCTAATGAAGCAATCACCACCACCTTATTAGTCACTCCGGAGAACTAAACCCAAGTGAGAGCTGAGAAATATTTTTCTATATCTTCAAATTAGGCACTTGGTCCATTCTTTGCTTGTTTCTAAATTTGAAATGTGAGCAAAACAGGCAGAAAAAGATATGGAATCACTATATTAATTTTTTTTCCTTGTAGTAAGAATTCCAGAAGAATTATCATCCCCTAACGTGGATCAGCTTGGAAATTAGAGACTGTTTTTAACATATGTGTTAATATCTTGTTAAAAAGCCTTATCAAATGAGGATAAGTTTTAAAAGACAGTACAGCTCTTAAAAATTACTTTTCTATAATGTCTAATTCTGGATAAGCTTCTGAACAGGTAGGGCAGGATTTTAAAATATTGGGAAAATAATCTGCTGCTGAATATTGACATCTGTTGGAGGTGGGAGTGCTCGAATTGCTGGTCCCTGTCCCTGTCAGTGCTGTTTCCTAGCAAGAACAGGTGGCTCTGAACTTTTTTTACCTTGGACACATCCTCTGTTTTCCTTCATCCCAAATCTAATTCAGATGAGAGGTATTTTAGTGAATGTGCTTCGCCTGCCTAAACAGAAATATTAGAGCAGCTACTTAAATGGTAATTGATAAATGCATGAAATTATTACCATTCAAACTGCAAATCAGTTAGCAAAATTCAATGAAGGTTTAAGCATTTCATTGCATTAATGATACAAATGCATAAATTTACAGAGAGCAGCATCCAGCCACTTGGCAGCCTTCCACTGTATTTACTTAAAGGTGATAATGCATTTAAAAAGCACTTGAAGCAGAGTATGTATTAAAAACTACTAAACTTGCAGAGATTTATTAACACAGGCTTTTAGACTGTCTCTGCCCTGAAGCAAACTCATTTTTATTTCTGAAAATTAAAAAAAAAAATAGAGCAATACATCATTTTAAGAAGTATCAGCAGGGTCAGTATGGGAGCTATCTTAAAATCCAGTATTTCTTCATGACAAGAGCAGGTCTTTAGCTCGTGTGGGACTGACTGATAACACTGCCCCAGAAATGCTGATAATATCCACAGGATGTTCATTTACACTTTAGTGAAAGAGTGGAAGTTTGGAAAAATCTGTAGGCTCTCTAGAGATTAATGATCTGGCACTTCCAGCACCTTAAAGTGCTCTGCTTTCTCAGACAGCACTGAAATCCTGTCACATCCAGACAAAAAATCAGGCACTGCCAATTCTTTGGAGGACTTCAGCTGATGAACATTATTAATTCTCACAGATGTGAGCAAAGGGAGCAGGAGAATATTTGCAGGTATTTAAAGGTATTTGCAAAAGTGTTCTATGAGCATTTTCGGGGTAGAGGGGATGCAAAAGGAAATATCCTAAATATTAAATGTGGATCTCAGTATAAACCAGCTGGATACATGCCTGAACCACTATCTTCACTGAACAGAGATCCACAGAGCTTGGAAAGCAAGTGGGAAGCAGGGCTTGAGACTCCTCTTTGAGTTGGAATAAAATAATGTGATCGAAGGGGTTGGTCAAACAAATGTGGGGACTGTGTGTGTTGTGTGTTGTGGCAGCTTGGGATGGACCCCAAGCTTCATTTCAGTGTTGTACAGCAAACACTGTTTGTGGCTGGAGAATCGAATCAGAGTGAACTGACCCACAGTGCAGGGTTCACCTGCTCCATTCCCATGTGTCAAGGCTCCTAAATGCACCCAGACCTTAAATACAAAGGGCAACACCTTCACTTCCATGCGGAGGACATGGATGAGGGGTGGCATTTCTTGTCACCCAGCAATAGCACAAGGCACAGCATTCGTGTCCCAAAAACTGTGTCAGGGCTCTCTCGGAAGTCCACCACACCATCCTAATTAGTGCTTTTAGTAAGAAACAACATAAATTAGTGAAAATTTGTCGCATGAACCTTCCCACTTTCCCACCAAAGTCAGAGGTGCTGGAGGCATCCTGAAGCCAGCACAGCTCCTGCAGGCTGCCATGGTGAAATTCCAACTGTCCCGTGCCTGGTAGGGTCAGGAACATGGAGTGCATGTGTAAACACAGCCTGTCTGATCTGCTCCACAGGGACACAACTTGCCCTCGGGTTTTTGGGTCTAGAGTGACAGGGCAGGCACCTCCTCCTGGTTGGGGCATGTTCCGAATGGCTGAGCTCTGATGAGCAGGTGAAAGAGATTTCTCTCTATTTTAATGGTTTTCTGGCCAAAATCCTCCCTAGAATTTAACTCAGCAAGACCTTTAAATACAACTGAGAGCAGAATTTGGCTCAGGGAGTGTTTCCCCATTTTATTCCCTACAGCTTTTCATTACCACCTTCTAAATCTGTAACGAAACCAGGAGTGTTTTTATGGTGCTCTGTATGAGAGCGTTGCTAATAAGTAGCTCCATTAAAAATAGTAAACATAAATCATTTATTCGTTTTATGCATTTCTAAGTCCACTTGAGAATATTTTTGGCTGAGCCAAGGCACAAGTAAGGGTGTTAATTATTATCTTACTAGAGCAATCAGTTAATAAGGCAGTTAGGAGAGATGTTTGTTAGGAGGTTCGGGGGTGCCCCGAGGCTACTGAAGTCATTGTCTGGGAGAGAACACGACCGCTGGAGCTCGCAGGAGTCTGGTGGCACCAACCCAAAGCCCTCGAGGCCTCTGTCTGCAAATTAGCTGAGAGGAGAGAGCAGACACCAGGTCTGAGCAGGGAGCTGTAAACAAGAGGTAGGAACTCCCAGCACAGGCTCTCACGGAGCAGAGCAGTGGCTGGGGCCCCTGCGAGGAGGCTGGAAGGGCTCAGTCAGTGGGGTGGAGATGGGGAGGGAATTGGGTTCGGTTTCTTTCTCCTCACAGCAGCCTTTTCTGGGCTCTGCTGTCTCCTCAACCCAACAGAGCTTTGCAGCACTTACAAAGCTGAGCACCTTGAAGCAGCTCTGCTCTCCCTGGCCCATTTGTCCCTTGTGAGGAATCAAATGCTTTCAGAGAGAAGAGCTCCTTTATTCACTGTCCTGGCCCACCAGAACTGGGTGGACATCAGTACCAGCATGGTACTGACCATCGACTGACTGACCAGGGGCTTTGCTCCCACTGTGCCTCCAGAGGGATTGATCCCACTAAACCCACTCTGGTAAGTGGTGCTTCAATCCAGAGGCCAAGGACAGAGTGAATTTTCAGATTAAATGCTAAAGGTTCAAGGAGACCAGCACATTGGGGCACCCTGCTCTTCTGCCTGACTTCTGCCTGTTCAGAGCTCAGTAACTTCTGTTCTGCACTCACCACTGCAGCAGTGGGTGCCAGGAGCCACACATCTCCAATAGTGACTAGCAGGAGGGAGGTTATCCCAGTTTCCCAAAACCGAAGGAAAACCACAGCTGTCTGCCCTCAGCCTAGGGTGTGTCAAGGAACCTGTCCACAAGGGAAGTGTTTCTGGTTATGAATTATATGCTACAACATCCCTGTGACTCTGTGAGGGATGCACTCCGAGGTGCTCCGGGGGAAGCCTGTTCTAGGAGCTAAATTCTCCCTGTGGGATGGAGGAGATATTAGAGGAATTGCTGGAGAAGGGGGGGGGAAGAAGCCACTTTCTGATGTACTTCAAAGCCAAATAATCTGGCTCTTTCTGTCTGACATCCATATGGGATGATCTTAGGCAACTTCAAAACACTTAAACTGATTTGCAGCACAGAAATAATTTTAAAATGCTTCTCCTTTTACTCGTTTTCCCTAATCCAGTTAGCCCTCAAAATGCTGTAGGAGAGAGATTGTGTTTCAGTTGCATGTGGGAAACCCTCTTTACTTGAGGCAAAACAAGAACATATCCCAGATCTATCCTACAGTTTGGGACAGTACCTAAGCAGAGGCCTGTTCCTTGTCAGTGAGGGAAATCTGTCATTCCCGTTTTGCACATGGGAAATTGAGAAAGAACGGGTTGAAGAGCTAATCCAAGGACACAGGAAAATCCATAATCAGGCTGAAAGTGACCCAACATCTCCTAACTTCATCCAATGGGATTGCTGTTGGGCAGATTGTTTTTTCTCTCAGGAGATTCAGTAAAGCTTCCACCAAATCTACTGTGAACAGCCCAGAGCTAACAGTGTCCCTGGGAGCTCCCCCTCCAATGAGAGAACATAAATATTAGATACATTTAATTCATAATTTAATAATCTATCAGAGTTTTTGCTGGAATGGCTGGCTCCGGAGCACAACCTTGGTCAGCCATTGTCCTGACAGAGTTCCAGCATCTCTCTGCCAGAGAAACTCCTCCTTCCACAGACAGGGAGATATTTCAGAACTATCATTCTGTAGAGTTCAATTGACACTCCAGAAGACAACTTTCCTTTTAAAGAGATTAAGTTGATTCCTTCCCATAAATTCAGTAGCTACCCCAACTATGCTTCATTGAGAAAACTTATTCTGACAAGAGTCATGAATTATAACCAAGATAAAATGTTTCATTAAAATACAGATAAGGGAATTTAGGAAGCAAGGGGTTTGTATGGGTAAAACCAATTTTGCTGCAAAAGCAAATCTGCAGCCATTTTTCAGGTCACTAAGTTGAAGTCTGGGTGTTATAAATCCATCATCAATGTTTTCTTACAGCTATAGTAGCTGACACATCTGAATCCCTGGGAGCTAAAAGCATGCCAGGAGAAATGAGCACCATCAGAACATGTCAGGAGGAGATGTACAGCAAGGGCTATAATGTACCTGACTGCTGATGGGACAATATTGGCTTCCCTTCCCCCAGAGTTCATCATCAACCACTGCCTGTCCACGAAGGAATTGATTTAAGGGTAACAATTACAAATTAGCCCCACTACCACTAGAGAGATGGGTTTAAGCATAATTAATGCAAAAAGCTTAATAGCATTCTTTTTGAGGTTCAGTGGAGTATCCCTGATGATGGTGCATGTGCAGCATTCCCACTTCCAGGAGAATGCCAATGATTCCCTCCTGCACTGAGGTCCATTGAAGTAGTTGTAATATCTTGATTATATCCATGTCAGATGGGTTCAGTTCAGAATAGAACTGCCCAGAAAGTGATCCCTCCCTCCCCAACAAAACGTTACCATTTCGTTTAAAAAACATGTTAATAATTAAGAAAACAATTGTGGATAAAATCATCTCCAAGTTTTTGTTTTTCTGGTGAAAAATGAGCGTGTGAAAAAAGCTTCTTCCTCACAGTGTTCAAAGGTCATGTTTATGTCTAGATTCAAGTAAACAACACATTTGTCAGTAACATTTTGATCAAGAGCATTATTTGCCCTAGGTGATAATCCAAGTGAATTCAGAAGCAAAATGGGGTCATAATTTCAATCTGTGAAGGAAGGAAGTCCTAGGGATTACTACCGCACCATCATTAGGTGTCAGGAACTTCTGCAAAACTCCGTGGCAGGGACAAGAGTTTCTAATGGGTCTTGTCAGCTGAAATACCCTAAAATGGAGGTACCAAGGTTTAGAAACTGGGTTTGTCTCACACCCCCCACCCAGTGCTGGGTGATTGTTTCCCTTTCTGCTCTGTCCCAACACGCTGCCATCCACAGTGTGTGACTCAGGACAGGGGAGAGCTTGGGGTCAGCTGTGGGGCACAACAATGATCCATCAGGATAAATCTGTGCCCAAGGCAGAGAAGTTGCCAGGAAAAAGCACAGCAAAGCAGGGAAAGAGGAGAATCACTCTGGAACTGGTATTTCAGGTATCTCTTACCTCTGTCCCCAAGAAGCCCTTCTCCTCATTTTTTCCAGAATTTTGTAATGCTGGCATGTAAATAATGAAGTCAGAAGAAGTTGTCTCAGTGACATCTGTAAAAAAGACTCAAATTCAGTATTATTTTTATTTTTAAATTTAATCTAATCTGGGCAGTACTGTAGGAACTCTGTGCTTCAAAATATAAATTTTGCAATATGTTTTTGGAAGCCTTTATATTTTAGAAGCCTATGTATAATATGTTCTATTATGAGGACATTCTACCACTCTAAATGCATTCATATTTTAGGTATGCAATACTACCACCATTTCAAAAATAAACAGCTGAAGAAAACTCTGGGGTTGTAAAAATAAGACATTTGTAACTTAATGTTCGAAGAAATGTGGAATGGTATTAATCATTTCAGTTACTCATTGATTTCAATACAAATGTACTGAGAGATGAATATGCATCTACTGGTCATGTTAACCTGCCTTCACCAAAAAATGGTATTTCATGTGATACAATGAAATGCTACAAATATGAATCATTACCTTCTAAATCTAAGCTAAGGCCTTTAAAAATTGATTTTTAAAAGTGACTTTTCTATATATTTTGCAATAATTTTGCCTCTATTTTTAACGCTTGGTTTATCTACGCATTTAAAAATCTCTTTCTACAGCCATTCAAAATAATACTGAAAAGTCAGTGCCTGGTTACTCAGTTCTGCATGACCTGGGAGCTCAAAGCCCTGTGCAGTGTCAGGGACCCTCACAGCAGGAAGTAGGAGGGTGAATTTGCAGGGCTTTTGCACAGTACCCTGGAACTAAACTCCTCTCAGAGGCAGAGGATGAGGTGTGGGGCTGAGTTCCTCACTTCTACCTGGATGGGGAGCACCAGGAGGGAAGTAAAGTCATCTCCAAGCTTTCAGTATCCCCCTTGGCTTCTGCATCAGTCTGAAGAGCTGTGCTTTTAGGAGGAATAGGAAGCACCAATCTGCTTTGTAGCCACAGCTCCTAATTCTCGTGTTCCGCCCAATGCCATTATTTGGAGATTGGCTTGTGCAATTCTCTATTTATTACTGGGTTGGTTTTCCTTTTGTTGCAAGAATGGAGCTGACAGCTCAACACGTGTACCTACATTATGAAATCCTGCTTAACAAGGAAGGGCTAATTAAGCTGTTACAGTGTTGGCCCATGCCCTGAGCAGTGCCAGCACTGCCCCGGGAGGGACAGGGATGTGACGCAGCACTCGGGGACTCAGGGGTGGGAATGTGCCAAGACAGACAAGTGCCTTTCCAGCCAGACATTGCAAGAGCCTTCCTGCCATGGCCAGAGCCACCATCACCTCCTCTCTTCCCAAAATCAGCGTGCACACAATAGGGAGCACAGAAACTTCTCACACGGGTTTTTTAACAAAGCGACCCTGAGGGTACAGCGTCAGAATTCCTGTGTGAAATTTATTAAATCCAGCTGCTCACAGCCAAACCTTTCTTTGGAATTCTTGGCCTCAAAGTTAGTGGTTTGGTACCCCAAGTCAGTCTCCTCCATACCCTCGCTGGGATGACCACAGTCAGCAGCACTGAGCTTTTACACGTTCCCAGCACTTCCCAGGAAAGGTGTCTCAGCTGAAGGGCTCAGAACCCTCCATGTTATTCCAAGAGGATTACATTATTCCTGATGTAGTAGGAATAAAAAACATTCTGTATTATAAAATGAACACAGGGCAGCCTTTTTGCACAACAAAAGCCTCCAGCCACAACACCAGCAAGAATTAAAACCACACTTCCAAGATGTCCAGCTACAGTATATATTTTATCATTATTCTGCAGACATATGTTTTGTGTGACTTGATTCATTTATTTCCTTTTTGTTTTCAAAAGCTAACACATGGCCCTGAACAAAAATTACATTTAATTTTTTATTTGTTCAACTCCGTTAAAATCACAGCACTTGCTTTGTAGAGTTTTACATAACAATGTGCTGTTTTGTATGACTTTTATGTAATTTAATTTCAGTAAACTAGCCTGAAATAATTTAGACTGTCTACAGAGAGTTTGTGTATTCAGTGTTAGAGCCTTGCATTTTACACATTTATTCATGTCAGATTTAAAATTTGATTTGAGTGTGGGAGTTAGCAGCTTCCCTGTTCCTACATAGAGATAAAATCCACAACAGGTGACAGGATAAATTCTTCCATCCTATCCATCCAGGATTACAAGGGAGAGTTGCTAAACTCTGCTGCTCATCTATTCAAATGGAGGACGACTGGGAAAAAAAAAAAAAAAGAAAAAAAAAAAAAGAAAAAAAAAAAGGTAGTTCAGGAAAACCATTTTACAAGTTTAAAGGGCTGGGAACTGTCTTGTGGAAGGCCAGGATTGCCTGATAATGATGGATGACTGATGGACAGACTGGATGAAGGAGATAGTTGACAAATGAGATGATGACAGTCCCTCACTGAGCTGTCTGGACAAAGAACAAAATGTCAGCAGGAATAAGACAGACTGTATAAATCAGGGGAGAAGGCATGAGCTGGAGGAAACCTGGACATCTCGAAGCTGCTGACCAAAATACACTGTGCAGCAGCCAGGAAATTGATGCAGGTTTCCTCAGTTATTGTTTTGTCCAGGTTTGTTGTTAATAGTTTTGGACAGACCCAAAGGATCTCTTTAGAAGAGCTGCCCTTCTGCTGAACAAGGTTGGACTTCTGGGAGTGTTCCTGAACAGGGGGAAATGAAGGGATTAACACATTCTGAGGGTGAGATCCTGCTTTTGTGGCAGGGGAGCAGTGTGGCTGATGTTCCTGAAAGCCAGGGAAAATATTAGTGTGACCACATAATGGGGGAAGTCTGAGAGGGAGATGGCCCTGAGCACTGGGGACAAACACCTTGGTCAAGCTGGGGTTGCACTAAGGGAGGTTTTCCCGGCTCTGCTGTAGCAGGGGATCAGAAATGAGACAGAAGTGACTCACAAAGAATGAAAACATTCAGCACGGGCAGCCCAGGTGTCAGCAGGAGAACCCCACTGTGGGTCTGACTGCAGCAGGACGTGCCCACACGGCATTGAGCAGTCGGTGCCAGATCACTTTTGAAAACAGCAGCTGATTCTTTCTGAAATTGCTTCCCCAGGACTGACTGTTTCTTACGAAGAAGCCTCTGGAAATCAAACGAGCCGTCAGACTTGTACCACTCGAGTCTGCATTTCTTGTCCTTCGTCTGCTTTCCTTCCTCTTTTTGTGCCTCTTTTGCTTTCGTAGGGACGGCGTGAGGAGCAGCGGGGCTCTGACATCAGAGCTGGAGGCGGTTGCGACACAGCGAAGGCTGACGAGCAGAGGAGAAGGGAGGGTAGGAGAGAGGAGGAGGAAGGACGGCAGCACAGGGGAGGAGGAAGGACGGCAGCACAGGGGAGGAGGAAGGAGGGCAGGAGAGGAGGAGGGAGGGCAGGAGAAGAGGAGGAAGGGGGGCAGCAGAGGAGGAGGAAGGAGGACAGCAGAGGAGGAAGGAGGGCAGCACGAAGAGGAAGAAGGAAGGCAGCTGAGGAGGAAGGAGGGCAGCAGAGGAGGAAGGAGGGCAGCAGAGGAGGAAGGAGGGCAGCAGAGGAGGAAGGAGGAGGGCAGCAGCAGTCTTGAGCAGCTGTCCCGTCCCCGCATCGCTGTCAGCTGGGACCGCGCACTGCGCTCCTCATCCCGCAGCTCCCACCAAGGGCTGGGCTCCCTCCTTCCTTCAGCGGCGGCGACGCTGCAGTTCCAAAGGCTCCAAAACGCTCCGCATGTTTCAAATTACAGATAATTCATTTTGCTACGCCTTTTCCTTGGATCCATAGACAAAATCAAAGGCAGGTTTCCCTGGGAGATACACATCGGGCTCTGCCTGCAGCTCTGGCGTGTTACAACACAGCTCGTAGCAACCAAGGGAGAAATCAGTTCTCCTTTCTACGGCAAGGGGTTGAAAAACAAAATAATTTCATTGTACCTGAGGAAAACCAGCTTCAGCAGATTGGTGAAGGCGACTTCCTCTGTATTTTTGAGGCCTGACCAACATCAGGACCACAACTCCAGCCGAGATTAAGCCCATTGTCTAAAGAGCTCGTTATTACACTGAGATTCCTATTAAGGTTTCATGGTACCAAGTGGAGGGGGTTGGGAGGAAAGTAATGAAGTTACAGGCCTTTATTGTACAAAGGCAACTGGAGACTTTTTTTAGGACTCGATCTATCAGCCTGTCTGGCAAATGTCTGCCTAGTAATAATGTATCCGTCTGCTGAAATAAGCCTAAATAATGCATCATTATATCAATAATTAATAGGCACATGGGTCAACAAGTTCAAGATTGTTACAGGCAAAGGAGATGTGAAGGAAATGGCTCATTCCAGGCCCTGCCAGGCCCCACATGGCAAGCACAGCTTTGCAGGATGTGTTGGCAGCCAAATGCCAGAGCAGCACGTGCAGCGATCGTGGCTCGTGCCTGCTCAGTCCCCACTCACTCACCGAAAACAGGAACCCACCAGGATGGAGCTTCCCACAGAATAGAGGAAGAGAGGCACGGAGGGTAACCCATACTCTTGATTTGGGAACCCAGCTTCTCTAACCGCATTCAACAGCCCAGATGAAATGTGAGCCAAGTGGATATTGCTGATTTTAGTGCCAGCTGATGATAGCAACAGCTGAGGTCACCTACTGACCAAAACAAAATTTGTGCCTAAAGTAACCTGAGGCATTTTAAAACGGAAAGCAAAAAGAATCAAAGTTACCATATGAAAATGAAATCAAAATCAGAGAGGATGTCAAAATAGAAATACAGAGGCTATATTAATGATAACATCTTTTTTCCTGAGAGGAGTGCTCAAAATGAGGGTATTTTAGTAATTGTAATTTCTCACTCTCAAACCAGGACAGTTTCCATCCTGACATTATTTGGGATCCAGGGACAGAAATGCAAAATTGAGGTTGCTATTTGTAAAACAAACAAAGAAGGGAGGCAAACCGCAATTGTGAGAACTCCATCCCCTGCAGGTTTGGTCAAGTATCCACATATCACATGTTCAAGCTGATCTATGCACACACTCCCTGCACACAATGGGACCCCTTAACAATGAAAATATTATTAAAAATCTCAAATTAGGTGTGAATACAGTATCTTGGTGAAGCAATTATAGTGCCTGTGTAAAATTTGTCTTAATAGTGGTAACTTATATGCTTGGGGGAAAGAATTAAGATTTTGGCTGGGTTGGGTTTTATGGTGGTCACTCGGTTTTTGGGTTTTTTGGTTTGGTTTCTTGTTGAGTTTTTTATTTGTTTGTTTGGGGTTTTTTTTAATACAGCTCTTGTATAAGAAAACACAGCGAACATCACAGTTCCATTTTCAGAAAACCACAGCCTACTTACAACCAAGTCAGTACAGAGAGAAACTGAAAGTAGAAAAGAGAGTAACAAGTTGCAAAGGCAGTTCTAGTAACAAGTAATTTTAAAAAGCAGATGACCAAAATAGAAAAATCCCAAATTAATAGTTACAGTAAACTGTGCTTTTGAAGTTGCGTGATAAGTTAGTTACTGAAGATTCTGTCAAAGGGATTTTCTCAGAGTGAAGTTCTAGAGTATATGGAGGCTGATTTGTCCTCTGGCCCATTTCTAATCAGCAAACACTGATCCCGCTCACTCAAGAAATTCCACCAAGCTCAGAGGAGTGACACCAGTAGCAGGTGAGGACACAAGACGATCCATTTCCTAACTAAGATGAATTAATAACAGCAATCTGTGCAGTCCCAGTCCATACAGTCAAGGCACCCAAGAATGCATTATGAAGCTTTATTTTCTTCTTATAGAGCCCCTGGGTTTGGAATTCAAGTGTGCAAAAGCACCAGGAGACTTGTGCATCACCTCACACTCCAGAGACCCAAGAACTTAGGTCATTCCTAGTGGCTCACTCCCTTCTCCTTTGACCATCCATGTGGAATGGTGTTAGGTTCCCTACTTCTCTCCTGAGGATCAAACAATGAAGGCAATTCTTTTTCAACATACAGAACTGAATTTCCAAGATTCATTTCTGGAGTAAGAGCAAGCACTTCACATTTCAAAAGTAGTTTGTCATAAAGACACATTTCCCTCACCTTGTTGTCCTGAAATCAGAAGGCACCTTCTATCAATACACATGGTCCTCACCACCTTCAGACTCTTGAATTGTTGTTTCTCTGACCTTTCTTTACACCAGCTCCATTTTTATTGTGCCAAGTTCCTCTGCTCTATTATGCAAAACCCTTTTCATCCATTTAGACAAAAGAGTTGGACTTTAAGAGATCCTATGTTCCCATAACAGAAGTTTGGTAGTCAGCAAATTCACATGGCTCATTTTATATGTCCAGTTACTTGATCCCAACTCCTTTCTCACCCACATGATAGGAAGGATTATTCTTCTATTCATGCCCCAGTCTTTTAATGGATTTAGGGCACAGTTCTTAAAAATGTATAAGAGAGACAGGCATCACATGATTTTGCTATGGATATTTTATGAGCAAGTCTGGGTGCATGCTGTGTGCTTGAAACAAAAGACTGCACAATGTGCTACCAGGGCAGGAGCTGTGTCATTATGTCTTGCATTCAAAGCTTCTGGGAATCTTGGGCAAGAAAAACAACAAAACAAAGGCATGGGAGAGACACCAGGATCGAGTAAATGGGTCAAGACAGCACCGATAAAATTTGTTGTTATTAAGACCTGTAATTCAGTCATTTGCCAGAGAACAAATCCGATTTAGGAAGCAGCAGCCTGGCCCCTCCTTTTTTTATTGGCTGTTATTTGGGGGTTGCATTTGTTAGTTAATTGACTTAAACTATTACCTTGGAAAGACGATACTGGTTCCTACGTGCTTCTTATTTCTGCACCTGCAGCAGCCACCATGAGATGTTTTGGTACCAAGAACCACTTCAGCCATTATTTATCACTGGAGTGATTAATTGACATCTGGAGCATAAACTTCCACTGCTACTGGCCTGATTAAATGTGTTGGCTGACATTTTTCAGAGCATTCAACCACCAAAGAAGACATCAATGATGTTCAGGCACTTGAATCTTTCAGATGTGTTTTTGAAGAATGCTCTTGCAATGCTTCATCTATTCCTTGAAAAAGATGGACACAGGATGGAAGCAGGGACACAGCTCACAATCCACTGCTCACCAACCTTTCCAAATCTCTTATCACCATCGCAAACACACACACACACACACATAAAAAGCTATTTGTATTTTCTTTATTCTCTTTGTACCATTTTCACTATTAGATAACTATAGAACTGTACACTCATGTGGTGCTTTACAACTGCAGAGCTGGAGGAAACTGCCCAGCTCAGTACCAGTAACAAATACCCAAATTCTAATTGCAAGCACACACATATAAGGGCACCTTCAGCTAAAAAGGTGGGTGTTTTTCTTGCAATCTTACTCAGAAATGAACTTCTAAAGGATTAGCTTTGCCAAAGATATTAGCTTCAATCTTCAGTTTCATGCAGCTTCATCACCAGAGAGGGCATGAAGGAATTTTTACACATTAGTTTTACAAAGCACTGTTTTTCCTGTTAGGAAATTTGAGTCTCCTAACAATATATGCCATGGATCCACAGCAATCCCATAATAATACTTAGAACATACACTGTCTTTTGTAAATATTATCTTATTATACTAAATGTATCAACTTCAGTTTGCTTTTTATGGGAATGCTCTTTCTCAAGATGCTTCATAGTAGAGAAATGTAAACACCTCTGAAGTGGTAGTTTCTATAGAGACTTATTTTTCCACTGAATTGTGGAATAAACAGCCCAATTTTCTACAAATCTGGAGCATCTCTCTAAAGTGGCAGATAATGATACTTTACCACTCTGTAGCCATTTATGTCTTTGAAGCTTGCTGTAAATATGAACCACTTATGCCTTTGGGAGTATCCTGAGGTAGTATCATTAGCCTCACTAAGGAAGAGCAGGTGAAAGACTTTACACAGAGTAGGGTGGCACTGCTCAGCAGCTTGATGTGCATCACACTTTTATTGCTGGCTCTGTGACAGGCCAGTTTCACTCCCAGCAAGAACAGGTCTGTCTCAGCAGTAGCTCTGGTGTGAGGGCTGAACATCACCCCAAACCAGGCAGTAGGATTTTTTGGAAGTTTTGCCCAGTGGATATGTGAGGAGTTAGCAAGTTCATCTCAGGTTTGGCAGTTCTGCTGCATGCAACAGCCCCGGTCTGGGGCTGGTTTGTCTACAAAACTTCCAGCTTGCAAGAAAACTAATGCAGGGAATCCATCTTTCCTCCTGAAGAAGCTTCCGTGAGAGTAACCATGAGAATTTCTGTCCTCCCCTTAGCCCCTTAGGGAATGCTGTGCCTATCATGAAAGTTGAGGAAAGAGGCGGAAACCCTCCCGGGCTGGAACAACCATTCCTGATTTTTTGTTGTTGCCGCTTTTTACAGGGAACAAACACAGCAGCGCCTAAAACACAGTGAGAGTGCAAAGCCTCACTTGCCCATGTGTGTCCTCTGAGCCCTTCTCTCTGCACTGGAGCTGTTCCTGTGGAAAGGTGCCTGTTCCACCTGTGGAAAGGTGCCTGGGTACCATCATTCATCCCCCAAGGTGTTCAGCTGCCAGATCTGCCCGTGGCTGATTGTGCCGCACATCCCCGGCCCCGCGCAGATGCCGCGCGTTAGTGCCGAGCTCAGTGTGGGAGTCCTCCCTCCTCCACACACCAGATGGTTTTGCGTTTGTTTTTCGTGCTTACCTATCTCCTCCTCGACTCCTGAGAGTCATGTGAATCTGGGAAGGGAAAAAAAAATTACTTCCCCAGCAGCTAAACAGAAAAAAAAAATTTATCAAGAAGTTTCCTTTTCATGTGTTATCTCAAAACACAGAGAATGTAGTCAAGCATTTAGAACTTTCTCAGAATGGAGGGAAATCAAGAGAGGGGCAGATGTGGAAAGTTGCTCGGTATCCAAACAGTGTGGACGGCTCAGGCAGTGCTCCCTGTGCTCCAGGGACAGACAAGACACCCTCAGACCAGTCTAGATTGGATTAGACTGCCCAGCAATCAGTGCTGGACTGGATTGTCCACTTTGGCTGCCTTTCAGTTCCACTGCATAATGAAGAGCAGGTATTTTCCATTTCGATCTTGTCCTTCCTAAACCAGCAGCATTCAAAAGATGGTGAATCTGCCTAATTTAGCAATGACAATCCATCTGATTTTGCTCTTTCACTTTTAGGAATGAACATGTTTTGATTTTACCTAAACAAGATAGGTCATACTTCTGCACTACCTGTGCAGTAAATGAACCTGTAAATCTATAAATAAATAGAAACTAGTGCAAGTGAGGCATTTCATGTGTGATATTTCTTCTCTGGACTTTTTCAGTCCAGTTCAGTCCTACTAACTGTTGTGATTTATTCTGCAAGTTGAATGAGATCCAGTTCCTGGGGGTATATAATTATGTCTAAACATTTTTTCTCCAACTTGATTGTATGAAGAAGCCTTGAAGTGCAACCAACCCATCTGCATTCTCAAGACTTAAAAGCAGGAAAGAAAATGGGGAGATCTCCAAATGAATTTGAAAACAGCATC
Source organism: Brachypodius melanocephalos (assembly GCA_013398615.1). Classification (NCBI taxonomy): domain Eukaryota; kingdom Metazoa; phylum Chordata; class Aves; order Passeriformes; family Pycnonotidae; genus Brachypodius; species Brachypodius melanocephalos. The sequence continues at coordinate 15,966,390 of VZSR01000245.1, read as the reverse complement.
TCGGGAATACCTTGCAAAAGCCTGTCTCAGGTCTGTGGATACCTAACACACAAGTGTGGTAATGCTGACATGCTAAGATAGAAGTTAGGTCATTTTATCTCTGGAGCCTTGGATTCTGTCAAGATTGGTGTTCCTTCCCTAGGAACCCTCACTTAGCATGATAAGCAGGCCAGGAGCAAATCCAAAACATGATGAGGTCAAAATTGCATCTTTTATAACCAGACCGCAGTGAAGGGAAGCAATAGGAGGCAGCAGCTCAGCTCACAGCAAAGGAGACAATGGCAAAGCACAGGACCTAAAAATAGGGAGCTCCACAACAAAAACACCCTCACCCAACTATGCAAGCAGAGCCACTCTTCCATGAGCCTTCCTTGCTTTTTGCAGATCTCTCCCACCTCATGCTTGGGCTTCTCGGCTTTACAGGCAGAGCACTCACAGGGCACACAGAGGGCTGACCTGTGCCAGGCACCAGAACTGGCTCCTGCTTCCTGCAGGGAACTGAAAGGGTGTTCAGCAACTCCCAGAGGGGATGGCACTGCTGAAACCACTGCTGGGGCTGCAGGGATTTGGCCAGAAGTGCAGCATCTCTTCCAGCCAGGGAGAACAGCTTTGGAAAGACAAGGGTCACCTCAAATCATCAGGCTGGGTATTCTTATGGAAAAAACCCAAGTTTTAGGGGGTTTTCTGTCACTGTATTATCCTTGATTTTCTTCCTATGGTTAGGGCTTGATAAACATCCATTTTCCTTTCCCCTCTGCCAATGTCTGGTGCTCTCACATCCTGTTCCACTTCATCCATATCCTCCCATACTGCAGAGCCCACTTCTCCCCAAAAGGGGTTTCATTTCCTCCCCCACTTCTCCCACCACCAGAAGCCCTCTTTCCTCCTATTCCCAGCGGAGAGTGCTTTGCTCCCCAGCTGATTTGAATTCCTCCCTCCTTCTGTGGGCGAAGAATCATTCAGAGCAGTGGCATTTCAAACTCTGCAGAGAAGGTAGGTAGACTCAATCCCGAGTGGGAGTGCATAGCAAGTGCAGTGCTAGTGGGTGCACCCAACCCCAAGACCAGAAGTTCCCAAACTTTCCCAAACATGTGTATAAACAGTGCCTAAGGGCTGGATGCTTCCTCTTGGACATTTATGTTGATGGCAACTACCACAGCCAAAACCAGTGCCATGAGATATATAGATAGATATAGATATAGATATAGATATAGATATAGATATATAGATATAATATATATCTTATTGGATAAGTAATCTTTGTATTGTGTATCATTATTATACCATATAATTACATGATAGCATTATCACAGATCACAGAAGATTCAGAAAGAGGTTAGAAATACTATCTAGAAGAAAAGAGTGTAAAAAAATAGGGAAAATGTTTCCATTCCATTTTAACATCTGGGAGGACAGACTTCTTACCATGAAATGTTTCTCTTCCATCAATAGAACTCTTTCTCTGAAGAACCACTGAATGTAACATTTTTAAACTCGTGGCTTATCAACTTTCAGCCTTTTCTACTGAAAGTGGAGTTTAATTCTTGCCTTATCCCTGCAGAGGTGGTCTGGTCTGCCTCTTGGCATCACCAACAGAGCTCCTTCTAGTCACAGGGTGATTGGAAGCAGCAGCCACAGAGTCTCACCACAGCCCATGTCTCAGTGACATTTTCATTCTGAGTCACTGTTAGATTCAAGGCAAGAAATAAAATTGCCACTGATGGAAGTTCTGCATAATTCTTTATCACCTGAGCACATGAAACAGAAGAGCTACAGAATGAATTAGTCCAGAACTTGGTGTGCTTAACAAATGTTGTTTAATGACTCTGTTCAGAACACCTACATGTTTTGTTCCTGTTTCTTGTACAGCTCTTACATGTGACAAAGACACTAATTTTTTAACAGAGGAGGGAGAAGAGAGAAGAGCTTGTGGACTCTTTTTTTACTGAGTATAATAATAGTAATGTGGGGCTCCATACCATCTATGTCTTAGTAACTTTTTAAAAACATATTTAGCCTATAATTGAAGGATAATTTTTCTTATTGCCAACTCCATCAGCTCACACTGACATCAGAAAACCCAACAGTGTTCTGGCTTACATTTCCTCATCAGTAAAGAATTTTGAAAACTGAATTTTCCTCTGTGTGCATGAGGATAATCCTTAAAATTATGGCTTTGGTTGTACCCAGCAAAGTGCATACAGGGACTGGTGTGTCCTGGACATGAATCACAGAATCCCAGAATGGTTTGGGTTGGAAAAGAACTTAAAGTTCATCCAGTTCCGTCCCCTGCCATGGGCAGGGACACCTCCAACTAGCCCAGGTTGCTCCAAGCCCTGTCCAGCCTGGCCTTGGACACTTCCAGGGATGGGGCAGCCACAGCTTCTCTGGGCTGCAAAATAACCTTTAGAAACAGAGGGCTGTCATGTTGCCTTTTTGGGAAAGTCACCTCTTAGACTGAAAAATCTACTTAAGACAAATAAAACCCCTGTTTTCCTTTGGTCATGCTTTTTCTGTGTCTGATTCTGCCACAGTTCAGATTCCCGTGGTGTAATTAAAGAGACCACAAGTGACAGAGAAAACAAAATATGTGCAAGTGTTACATATAAAAGTATTGAGGACAAAGGTTCTTTTAAAAGCTCATTTGTGAGTGAACTGACAGTGCAGTTTTTCTCACTTGGATTTCAGACAGAGGCTAGCAAAATTTACAGTAACAAACCCTTTAATTCTCACTCCATTCAGAGAATGACTCAGCACTGCAAGGAAAAGCAGCCTAAATGTTGTGAAGTTTTGACAAACCAGCCGAGGAATGAGCAAGCAGGAGTCCAACGTGGAAGCAGTCACAGAGTTTGCATCTGAGGAAAACTTTGCTGATTACATTTTGGAGGTGGTTTGTCATAGGGTAGCCTCGCTGCAAAGTGAAATCCCATGTGTGCATTGAATCCAGTGCCAAAGAATTCCCTTCTGGGTATGCAACCAGTCAAAGAATTCCAGGAAGCCCTTCCTTGCAGAGGAAGCCAATTCAAAGTCCCCAAATGCATACCAAAAAAATGACTTTCCTTCCACATTTCTCAATCTCAGGCACCTTTTTCTGCCTTCAGGGCGCCTCCACCACTATTTTCAGAGTTCTCATCTTTCCCCCATATCCACAAGACAGCTGGTCCTGAGGAACTCATCAGCCCAGCCTCCACTTGTCTCCAGCTTGGGATGACTTGGACTGCTCCCAGACACATTTCTTGAGAGCAACCCTTTGATGACCTGCACACTGAGATAAGCCCAGGTTCCCTTCCTGCACCTCCTGACAGACCTGTCGATCTGTCCAGCTTCTGGAGGAGACACAGTGAGACCAGGAATGGAAGGGTCAGATGAGGGGTATCAGAGATAAGGAAGAGGCCAGGATCTGGGGGAGGGCAGGGGGAAAGGGAAGAGGTTCCACAGGACCAGAGGCTGTAGCTGATCACTGTGGAAGATGCTCTGGGGTGAACTTGCAGTGTGGGCTGCTAACCTCTGTGACAGCACAGCTGGGAAATCTCAGCGTGAATCCCTTTAGTTTCTACACTTCACATGCAAAAACAACATAAATATTTTTCTTCCTCTGGCTAATTCTTATGCAAATAGAGAGAAGTTACAAGTTATAAGAAGCTGCTGCTCCCCCTTCCAGGTTCACATCAAGTCTTTGCTTCACAGACACCAAAACATGAACACATCATGTCTGGGACGAAAGGCTTCATTCCAAACCAGGCTGGATCACAGAGAAAAGCTGGCATAGCCTCAAATCTCCAGGAGAAGCCATCAGGGGACACTAAGACTGATCTCTTCCTGTGCCTATTGCAACACATCTGCTTGGGCTGGGATTCCGGGCCATCCCCTTTCTGACAAACGTCAGCGAGCAGCAGCGTGTGCTCCTGAAGGCTTTTCCATCTGCGTCCGGCTCACGCTCACTCCAGAGGTTCCTGTTTCATATCCTGTTCTGATGGCTCTCTGTGTACTATGTACATTAATGTCAAGCACGCACAGGGGGCACAAACAATTGTAGAAAGATTATAAAGTCTGAGAATTTGTTAGGGGCCAGCTCGGTGTTAAAGCCACATTCCCACTCCACAAATGAGCATGGACACTCTGCACCACAGCTTGTATTTCAGAGGAAAGTTAAGGCACAAAAATTAGAAATTTGGTTCCCCGCAACCTTCTAACATGCACCTTCAAAGACTTCCTAATTTTCAGAATCCTTACCAATGTGACAAACTGGCTGCTAGAGCCAGCAGCTCTTCCCATCCCAGTGAAGTGCATTGCTGTGAGTCCTTCAGAGGCAGTGACCTCTGTGAGATGGGAACAGTGAACAGTAACAGACAAGTGCTGGCTTCAATGAGCTTGAAGGAAAACAGTTCTCCCAAACTGTTGAAGTGTGTTGCAGAACTTTGAAAATCTTGTGTTTCCTGCCTTTGGGAAAGAAATGTTTTTATTTCTAACAAACGGATCTCTCTGCATCTGAGGCCTACATGGACACTGTTCTGACAGGGAACAAGGCCCTTTCAGCCATCCAAGCTCCTGTGTTGCCTATTCCTGCAATTCCAGACAGCAGAGATGGGATTCCAGGCTGCTGTGGGGCGTCCTCAGCTCACACCCACAGAGACTCAACATGCAATTCTCTGCCGACGTGATTTTTCCTACATCTACCCCTGTGCTGGGCACTAATCCAGGGAAGTTTAAAACCCTCCCCCACGACACCCACTCAGCACTACAGTATCTGTTTCCCAATCCTTCTGATAAGTGTTCCTGTTATTCTGTTCTAATCTTGTCCCAAACACACCAGCATGCCCTGAAATGAAACAGCAAAGGAGAACTCAAACTAAGCATTTACCTGCAAGCCATTTTCCAATAAAAAGCAGAAAAATACATCCCAGTCCAAATCCAAGAGAGCATCACAGCTCCTGTCTGCTCCTCCATAGCAGTGACCATGGCAGGATATTCCCTGAGTGCCACACTCAGCAGTCAGACATGAAATATTTCATGTAATAAAACACCACAGGCAGGTTGTTTGGTCCTGCTTTTCATTCTGCAGGTTACAAATGTTTTGACAAATTTATCTGACTTGCAATCAGTAAATAAACAAGTCCTAGGACACTTGATGAAAGAACTGTGTTTCCTGATAGAAACACTTTCCCATGTCATCTCCAAAGGGAATGTAAGTCTTCAGCGGGTAACAGACCGCTCCTACTGCCATGGCCTACTCAGTTAGACCCAGATTACTTAAATGCCCTGAGCAAGAACTGCAACACAGCCACTGCTGCTTTTCAGTAAAATCTGAGAATAGTCCAGACTCTCTGAGTTAGCTGGTTAATGCTGTCACTCTCCGCGCTACAGAGGTGCTCCTGTGAGCACTGTTTACACTGTCAGCTCTAAAGGTGTAAGAGTAGAGTATATCCATGGAAAAGACTCCTTACAAATTCCTGTTTCAAGTTGGTCTTCATGGACAAACAGCATTTTGGCCTTTAGGATTCACACTCAACAACAGAAAGATCTTCCTTCTTCCAACTCCTAATATCCTATGTGCCCTAAAAAAATCTCCTGAATTGTTTCATTGCCAACACCAGGATTCCTCAGATTGAGGAAGAAGGGCTGTATACCACATGAGAAAAAGGATTCCTCCTGCACCATTGGTTCTCTTTTGAAACTTAGAGGAGTCTGCTTTGTGTACAAAACACTGAGCTCTGGGAGCACAAAACCCCTCTCAGTTCAGTACAGGCACAGCACATCCAAACAGACCATGGAGCTGCTTATTTGTGTATATTTATAGTACCTCACAACTCAGGTTGAAGACTGAACATGAAAATAAATGAATCTGAGGAATCAGAGAGTACAGCTTTCTCAGTCACCAAAACTGCTCTGCAATTTCTGATCTTCATCTACATCTGCTTTTCTGTCTTCTCAAAGTGCTTGTATATGTTTAACTGTTTCTAATGTACTATAAAGAACTCTGAAGAGTTTGCACTTCCCTGAACATGACCTGAAGGCTTCAGATTCAGACAGAAGTCCCATACTTTATTAAAGATAAATGATGGGACTACATAATCAGATATAATTAATATAACGTGTTCTCATTCTCCAAGGAGGAAAAAAAAAAAAGAAAGTGATTATCACTGTGAAATATCAGCCATGGATTAGAGAAAGAAAAGGATTAAGAAAGAAAAGGATTAAAATGTGGATTGTGGCTCTTGGTCAGATACACATCTTTAGTGGAGCAAAATTTCACCTAATAAGTCATTTTTGCTCCATCCACAGACCTCTAATCTCTTGTAACTGTGTCCCAGGTTACGGACTGGAGTGGAAATGCATGGAAAATGCAGGCAGGGTGCAGATCCTGGATACCTGTATTTGTGGTGCTGTTGACACAGCAGCGGCTCAGGGTGCTCCTGCTCCAGCCACGTTTCCTGTTTCTATAAACATGCTCTGTTTGAAAAGGGGCTACTCTGGGCACACATGTGCACTTTATGGCCACTCCTGTGCCAACATAAATCAGCCCCAAATGCCATCTCAGTGACATAATGCAAGACTTATGCTTAAGGGAGTCCACATCCATAAGTGAGTGGGTTCCAAAGTAATTAATTTGAGGAGTCCACTTATATTTCAATCTCTCAACCAGACAGGCTGCCCCGTGGTTCCCTTGGCTCTTTTGCCTCAGACTCCCCAAATTTCACTCTTCCATTTCCTTCACTTCCTCACCTTTCAGGGTCAGAGTTTAACACCGCAAAGGGAAATGAAACAGAGAAAAACAAAACAAAACAAGCTGTGAAGCAGATTAAAGCCACATTTGACATCCAGAGGTACATGGTTCCTTTTTCAGCTGCAGGTACAAAGTAGTAATAATTTTGTGCTCAAAACTCACAGTGTAAGCTTGTGTTTTGAAAAAAAGGAGCGTCTTTGCTCAAAAAAAAAAAAGTCATGGCTTTTAAAATCTATTGTTAAGTCAGCTGAATTCTTAATTGCTCTGTTTTTATTGCTTAGAAATGGTCTGGAAAGTAGAGAGAAACCCTCTTACACTTCCCTCCACTCTCGGTGCTCTAAATGCACCATCTCTGAGGGGAAGGTGTCTGCAGAGCAAGCCACAGAAATGTGTGCTTCTGCTTCTTGGAGAAGATGGGTCTGCAAAGAGCAGCACCAGGAGAATTGCCATCAGCCCATGGCTCCTGCAAAGCTCCTGCTCTGACTGCACTGTTCAGCAACACCCATCTGCTCAGAGAAACTCACTCACTGAGGACAGAGTTCAGTTCCTTTCCCAGGAAAATCAGCAAATTAACTCCTACTACCTTCTGTGGAGGCTGGCTCAAATGTAAATGAGAAGACATGCAATAATTAGTCATGGGATGAAATGGCCCATAGGATTCAAGAGGAGAGGTGCTTTACAGGAGGTAATTAGCTTTTGCTTACCCAATTTATACTCAGTGCCCTGAGTCAGTGGGCATGAAGCCATTTCAGGGGATCAACCTTAAGCCAAGGATTCCATGTTTTCCCAGCAGAGAAAGCTGGAACTGTTTCACACAGGCAATACAAAGGTTCTTAGCTTGGTCTCACATCTCTTCCTGTGAGGCCCTCACAGCCCATGAGGAGGTCACAGGGGTTACAGCCCATTTCTGCAGATCCCAATCGATTCTGAAACTGCAGCGTTCCCACATTTGTTTGTGCAATCCCAGTGCAGAACCTGTTTCTTATCAGACAACCTGATTTAATCTCCATGCTTTTTGAAGAAGAGGATAGTGATGATGTGGGCATTTCCAATGAGATCTCCTCATGTTCATTTTAAACATTCAACCTCACTTTCAGAAGGGATTTCAGCTTTGTTTCTGGCTTAATCTGATGAGTGTTTAGCCCATGCCAGGGCAGACTCAATACTTAAAGCCCAGATTTCTCTAGAGGTCATCATTCCAGCATGATCAATATGGAACAGAGCAATGAGAAGCTGGTAAGAGAGGTCAGACTTCATGGACCTGATGAAAAAGGCCCAAAAAAGAGCATAAAACCCTGTAGGAGAGTATGAGATGGCATGGCAGGGACTAACCTGTCCTGGTGAATAAATACTTAAACTTTTACTAAAATACTAACCAGGCAGAACTGAAAGACCCTCACTTCCAAGTGGATTATGGCAGCTCTTCTTTCTTATTTGGGACCCAGAAAATCAAATTTCAAAAACCATTGCCAAGGTTTTGAAAATCTAATGTAATTTGCTGAACACCAGTGGCTTTTTCTACAACAGCTTAAATAAACGTGCAACACTTAGCCATGATTTTGGAGATCTGAGGGAGGAACAAGATTTTTCTCTTTTACACTTGGAGTTCTTCCTCTGTACTTGCCTTATGTCTGAAGAGATTTAAACAGAGGCGGGGGGAAATGTAGCTAAGAGAGTTATTCAACAAAAAAAAAGTGCATGTGTACATCTAAAGAAACAAAAAAACCCATGCTGAGACTTGAGTTTCTTATAAGAATCTCCTTTATTTTAGAGGAGAAAGATTGCAAAAATTTAATGTTTATGTAAAGATAAATGAACAAGTAGAATAATTGAACAAAGCCATTAATCAAGACTAAACTTCTCAGGTCAACTCATGGTCACATTGGACCCTCTTGCTCACATTCAGAGTTTTAAAGGGTGGTTCTGGACCTCAGAGGTGAAACAAAAGTAGCTTTTCAACACACCATCCCAAATTCAGAACTGAATTCCTCCTCTGCCACAAGGCAAATGGATGATTCTTCCAACCTGGAGATGGAAGAGCTCTCAAAGAGACCCCACAGCAGGGATCAGCCCCAGTTAACACAGGAACAAGTGAGATGAGGGTGGAGGAGATAAAATGAACGTGCAAGTAGGAAGGAAACACAGCATAGACTGGGGGCTTGTCTGGAGTTTTTGAGCTTTTAGGAAAATAGATGTCTTCCATCACATCCTGTCTCTTGCTTTAGTGATCATTTTGCAACTTCCATATTTTTATCAGCTGAAAAGGGAACAGCACTGTACTTTGCACATGATGGTACAGCTAAACTGATTGGATGATACCCTGTGCCAGATTAGGGATCTCTCTGGTCCTTCTTGTGGTTGCAACCACGCACAAAAATGTAACAAAAAAGTAAAAGGAAGTTTGCAATAGGCAGCTATGGGCAAATCTGCCCACAAGACGTTCCTTTCTTCTTTGTAAAATTCAAAGCCTCATTTGCACTCTGAAGTAATTCCTGCGCCTTACACAACTCTTAATTATTTTCAGTCCTTGCTGTAGCCATCATAAGGGTCCTCATAAACTGGATAAATGCACCTTTTGGAGGGTTCTCTTCTTCCTAGTAATATTTTGTGGTAATTAATTTAAGATCCAGATAGCTTCCAAGATGCCTTAATCAACAGCATATCCTGTCCTCACCAGAAAGCTCCTGAAATTTGTATGTGTTAAGTCCAGACTCCAAGAATGGAGACAGGTGCCCACAGGAGGGGGCAAGAATGTCAGAATTTCCCATGCTGTGGCCCAGCTCCCTGCCCACCATCTCCTGCTACACATTTGGGAAGAGAAGGTTTGAATCCAGCCAGTGACTCTTCCTTACCCTGCTCCGGGGAGCTGCACCACCAGACACCCACCTGGGAGATGCACTGTGGATGTCCCTGGGAATGGATTCTGGCTGCAGGGAAGTCCTTCAGGAAAGACTGAGGGATGAAGGAAGTGGAAACAGAATGACTGCAGGGATGCTCACTGCCTCTGCGACTCCTAGAAGTTGTGCTCTTGGGGAGAAGGGGCAAGGAGCCTGAATTGGGGGTTTTAAGGCAGGGGAAGAGGTGGAACAAGTCTTAGGAGAATGTGGGAGGACCTGGGAAATAAAACCAGAGAATTGCTACTGAGAACCAGAGATCCTTTGATCAGCAAGGGATCATGCAACAAGCCAGGAATGAAATCATGGCTTGAGCAACAACCTCATACCACCAATAGAATCCTGTGGGGAGTAGACATGGAAAGGGTGGGCTCAGCCTGGAGTTTTCACACTTAGGAGCACAGGCAGGGAGCCCAGCTAAAGACTGAGGGGGGATGATTTATGAGGACACAGCTAAATGGTTAAACAAGAAGTAAAGGCAGACATAACAGTCTACAAATACCCACAGGAGTAAATGTCAAGGACTGTGAGGAATTTTTGGAACAGCAAGATGAATTTCCCAAGACTAAGGTGCAGTGGCTTGTGACACACTTGGCCAAACAGCTGAAGTTTTGTTGGTTGTGGCTGGCTTGAGCAAAGGACGAGCAAAGGAACAGCAAGGAACAAAAATGTGTTGTACAACAGGTCAAAGGGATTATTCAAATCTGTTCCAGGTGAGCTCCAGGTCTCCATGACCAGAGAAGCTACTGGCAATGTTCAGCAAGGTATGGGAATTGGAGACAGGATTTTGGAGCCCTCTTGCAGCTGCTTTTGCCCTTAGGATTTTCATGGTAGCAGCAATTACAAATGTGACTTAACTGAGACAGTTTCAGGTTGATTGTACAGATGAAGAAGTCACACAGCTGCTGTTGCACAACGCTCAGAGCTAGAAAGACTGTCCACCACAGCAGTGTCAGTACAATTAACATCCAATTTGCCCTGGATAAAGGATGAATGTTAAAATTGTGTCTTATCTCATGCCCACTTCACCCCCTAAATAGCTCTTAACTAGACCTGAAGTTTGTTCTGTGCTGAGCACCTGCACGAGGGGTGAGATCCAGCACAAGGTCATGTTTCAGGGATGGAAAGGTTTCAGCAGGAGGCCTGGGGGATGTGCCTGATGCTCCACATGAGAAAAAAAGAGCTGCTAGGGCTACACTGAGCAGGAATGCAAGGGAAAGGGAAGGAATGCAAAGCCAAAACCGAACAAACAAAAAGGACCTTTGAGTTTCGGTTCACAGCGTGGCATTGCAGCTGTGGCAGGGTCAGAAAAAAGAGACAGCAAGGTAGGAAGGGAGAATGGGATTGGCTCAGAATCCCTCAGATTGCAAAATTATTGCCTCAGTAAAGGAAATAAATAAAGGTAAAGGAGAGAAAAGAGCTCATATATGGTCCTGAACTGTGGTAAGGGGGAGAGGAAAGGGATAAAACAAACCAAAGGCACAGGAAACAAATGTAGCCCTGAGATACCTTCTATCTCCCTCTTTTCTGACAGATGTCCCATTCCCAATCCCTGGGGATTGGTTTCAGCACTCAGGAGGATAAAGCAGTTTCCTTACTTCTTCCTGCCTTGATTGAGACACTGGATCACTAACATGGAGTGTTGTGTAACCCAGGGCAGGAACCTACTTCTCACTTAGTCCTGAAAAACAACCCCAACACTGGCATTCACTAAACAGGAGCCACACAACTCCCATGGTGAGGAGTGGACTGAGAAAAACCCAGGGAAGCTGCAGGGGATTTATTTTGGCTGAGCACCTTTAGGTGGTCAGGGGATGGCTGTGAGGTTTCAATACCAGCACAGAATGAAACGTTGCTAAAGTGTCCCAAAGAGAAAAGGTGGATTTCAGAACTATCTAACAACAAACTGTGCTTTATCTCCAATTTTAAGGCTTGGAAAGAGCTGACCATCCTCAGGGAAATGCCACTCCATGCCATAACAACATCTCAAAGCATTTTGGAGATTTAGGTGTTGATTAATGAGACATTCAGGTTCACAAGCCAAAAAAGCTGGGGAATACTTTTTTTGCCAAAGGTTTACAAGTGGCAAGCAAAAAATTACTGAGGAAGAAAGGCCTTGTAATTAAATGCTTAACTCGAGATTCAGGTTCTTCTTCTCACCTTAATATCTAAAACACAACAAGAGGTGCCTTACATTTTTGTAAACACCGTGTTCCTTAAAGGGACAGGATAGAGTGTACAATTCCCAGTCCTTGGCAAGCTGTCAGGAGTCTACAGTGGGAAGAACTGCCTGACTATGCAGAAATGCCATTCCTGTGGTAAATATTTCTAAAAAAATTCAGGTAGTGGCATGGTACCCAGAATTGTGCCAGGGACCGATTTTGAGTCTATTGTGTGTTTCCTTGCTACAGAAGAAAAGTGTTTTTCACCTCCCAGACTTCTCTGGGGCTTTTTCTCTTCAAGGTTTTTTAGAAAACTTCTGAGCAGGAAGCTAAAACAATTACCTGAACAGAGCCCAACAGTCTGTAAACTTTGACTTTCCCAAAGAAGCATTTTTTGATGTACAACAGTTTCCAATGCAGGAGACACCTTCTGCCCTTTAGTTTTGTGGTGTGTTACAACACATCACGCTGAAAACTGAGGTAGAACACAAAAAAAAGAAAACAATCCTTACAGTGACTCTTTACTTTTGTTGGAATCCTTTTCTGGATGTTTATGACAACCCACGTTTGCTGAAACATGCCTGCTGTATTTTTAATTGTCATTTTAAATGCCAAAACTCAGAAGTCCTGCTTATATTGCATGTGAACACTGTCTGCTTATGTTCAAACCCTCAGGCACTTTAAATAACTCCACTGTACACAGAGAACGTTGTTCATTTGGTTTTTACAAATTTTTTTTGCCTGTGTAGAAGCAGCTCTAAGGTCCTGAGAACACAAATGAACGTTCAGGAGCAGGGAGCAAGATCACAGCTGGAACCTACCTGAGCCCTGGGTCACGTTTCAGCAGCGGCACGGCCAAAAAAGCCGCTTATTCCTCAGGTTAATTTACAAGAGCCACAAGTGGAACTGCACATAGTAGACTTACTGACGTAAGGCACAGGTGAGTGCACGGTACAGGTCCAGCTCTGTGCCTGATCCACAGGGAATTCCAGGCTGTTTCAGCCAGACTTTAGAGCCATTACTGCTGCAGCCCTGGAGGAACCCAGGCTGAACCCTGGTGTGTTAGTAAAGGTGGCAGCTGCCATAACAGACTGCTGTGTGGGTTACAAATTTGGGGCGTAAAATGAGGGTCTTTTTATTGATTCCAGTGAGTTTCATACCAAGCCTCCATTGTTCTGTCCTAAAGAATAAACCATTAGAGAATTTATAAGCTAATTTGTTGGGGTTTTTTCTTTCAAAGATTAAACAGGAGCAGATCGTAATTTCCTTTAAATGCATCTATTATTCATGAGTATTCAGTAAGGTTTATTATGGGCTTAAACACAACAGCATATATATCTTTATACTCAATTCCAACCTCCTACATGGGCTGTGAAAGTCACATTTTATGTTTAGTTGTGATTGACCATGAAAGTCAGAGGGTAATACATGTTCCCTGAATAAAGACACAGACAGGTATCTGGCCAATGTTCATTTTTCACATTAGTTTTCTGTAAATAATCTTACATGCAATTTTGCCACTTCCTCTCTGCAGGAATCTCTGGGAGTAGGTTAGCAAACTGTGGCTTGCAGAGGGCTGACACACAGTATTTATGAACAGAGAGGAAGTAAATTAATTTCAGCATTTGATTCAACATTGGAGAAAAGCTTTTTGCAGTGTTTAATCACCCACAGTAACAAGAGGAGGTACAGTCCCTGCTCTAGCCCAGCCTTATTAGCAGGAAAGGAAAATTATGCTGAGTTAGGGCTGAAAACAAGGGGTCAAAGAAAGAGACACTTCATTTCTCAGTGTCCATTCCATAATGCCAGTCTGTAACAGCTGCCACTATATTTAAAACGTACAGAAGAGGGATAGGTGGAGAAATGAAGCCACACACACAAGGTAACACCCTTTTAAAGCAACCATCACTCTTTGCAATGACCTCTACAAGGGTCATTTGGGGTTTTCCTTCCCTTGGACTCTGGGTTTCCTGAGAGGAAGGAGAGTTGAAATACAGGAACCAGTGGCTGCACACCATTTCCAGCAGCACAGGAGACCTTCCTCATTGACAGAGGTTTAGGAACCACATCTCAATCTCCAAACTTCCTGGTGTTCTCCCTTTGAAAGGAGGGAAGATGGGGGAGGAGATGGGTGGAGAAGGTGAAGAGGTGGTTCTGTCCTTTGAAAGGCTCTGCAAACACGGCAAAAGTGCTCCCCAACCCTCAAATCTACCGGGAAAAGAGGTTGTGATACAAGTGGGAAAGACAAGGAGATGTTTCAGCTAGTAAAACATGCCGGACTAGCACCACACTCCTGCTTTAAAAAGTTGTTTATAATGAACAACAATTACAGTATCATTGAAAGGTCATTAGAGGACTGAGACGCTGGAGAGCATCTGGTTCATCTGGGTGAGGCCTGCAAAGCAGTGTCACGAATCAACAAACAGCAGCAATCGATGGATTTTTTGTGAGGGCTGTTGGAACGGGAGGAAATGTTCAAATTCTGACTGCTCTGTTATCTAATCCTGGCCAGGGAGAAGAAAATCTGCCCCTCACTAGATCTGATAAGAGAAAAACTTTAATTCCCTGGAGAGCAACATCAGTTTGGCTGGGCTGTGTTGCAGATCGCTTTTCCTCCTTTCAAAGCGTTGATGAGACCCCAGAGATAACAAATGGATTAAGCAGCTGTGTAGGTGCTCAGGGGATGAATATAGGTTGGTTTTTCACAAACTTAACCTATGCAGAGTGAGTCATAATTTGTACCTTGCGTCACTCAATAAATGGGTCTTTTAAAAGTCAACCCACTGTGAATGGGCTGTGAGCTCTCCAAAAGCAAGAATTCTGCTCTCCTGCCTGCAGGAGGATCAAAAAAGCTTTTCTCCCTAGATTACAGTGTGATGGCAATAACAGGGACCAAGCAAACAACTCCATGTTTGTGGGTTTGCCACGTTGCTCTTAAAAGGTCAAAAGGTTTTCACTGAAACAACAGTTTTTGTTTCATGAAAGATGAATTCTTAATCATAAATGTGTATTAGTCGCTTTGCTGCTCCTGCTGTGCCTTGCAATGCTTCTTCTCTATTCAGTTATGCTTCACATCAACTTTTTAATTAATACCTACGTTAGGAAAACCTTGAAAGTTTTGATAAATAACATCTGCTTTTGTGCATTTCAACCGTACACTTCTGTGAGAAGGAAATGTTTCTATTTTGCAGTCAGCCAGGAGAAAGAAAAGCAAGTAGAGAGGATGTCTACATGTTCACAGGGATCTCAGCACTGAGCAGACAGAATAATCATCTTTTGTTGCATACGAACCTAACGAAAAACAAATGCAACAATACCCTTTTGTTCCGAGCAAGAAAGGCAGGGCTTTAATAGTCTTTAAACGAGATAGAAAATTTCCATCCAAATGGAACCATGGAGTAGGTAGAAACATTACAGTGTTTTGGAGTTCAGTGATTAAATTTAATACTGTGCCAGGCAGTGATTAGTTGATGAAGGGCATTCAAAAGTAGAATAGAAACAAGAGAATTGTGGCTCCAGTTCAGCTCTGGGCCTCCTGAGCAGTTTGGTGTTCAGCTTTCTACTTTAATAGCAGTGTCAAACAAAGAAAACTTTTTGGTTTTATTTATTTCCTTAAGGAAACTCAGTGCAACTGTAAACACATAAAGCTTCAGCATTCAGGGCCAGATCTCAGAAAGGACCTGAGGTACCAAAGCACAGAAACACATCCTTTCCTTCAGTACTTTTCCAGCTTGTTACCTGAATGCCTGCACCCGGGGTACTAGTATATGTGAATCCCATTAGTAGGCACTGAATTTTTCCAAATCACTGTGTAAGAGACCCCAAATTGAGGCTTCTGAGTCCCAGCCTCAGAGCTGGGTGCCTATGACCCTTGTAGACCTTTGCCTCAGTGCATTAAACCCCCTGTTGAGCCCAATATGACACACTGTCCTTAACACTGTACAAAGATGACAAATCTCTCTGGAGAACAGGAGAATAAATCCCTTTTAACTTGGCTGTGATCTCTCCTAAGCCAGCCCCACCCAGGCCATGAGCATGTGGTGCTCTGAGAAGTCACAGCACAACCTGAGCCCTGTGGGTACAGGTAGATCAAGCCAACTTCAGCAAAGACTTCGTCAGCTTTGCAGAGGATGAGCATGTTCATCTCCTTTCTCAAACAGAGAATTACCCCCTAAATTGTACCCAGAGACCTTTAAAGGAATTAAAAATTTTATTTCAGTTTCTATTCTGTCTTCATATGGACTCTTCCACCCCATCCCAGCATCTCAGTGCCTGAAGTCCTGGGTAAGACCCACATAAGTCTCACAAAATATAAGGAAAATTAGGCTGAGATTTTTGTGCTGCAGAAGACATGCCAGTTTCTTCCTTTCCTGTCATCACCTGTTCCTATAGTCGAAGCAAAGGCCATCACCATTCTAATTTGAAGCAAGTCCTCTTAAATGAATGTCTACTTTGGCCCAGACCTGCTCTTTGCTGCATTAGTATAAATCTTTTGTCTTTTCATGGACTTTCTCCAGCTATATTCTGGTCTAAGCAAGATTTGAATCTTATTTTGGTGATAATTTGCAGGGTTATGCTAAAGGTCAGCATTGTACAGGCCACAGATCTTGGTGAAATCTCATTGATTCAAGGGAGAAAGAATTTACAATTGTGATTTACTATAATAGTTACATGATTTTTTTAAAAAAAACCATAACTTGTTGGTAATGTTTCAAGCTTCTCCTTGAAGTCTTAAAATCCATCCATCAATTAACAATAATTAATCACCAAGCATGATAAGTATTCAAAAGAAGTGTGGATACGGCACTTGAGGACATGTGAGTGATGAACAGTGTGGTGGTGCTGGGTTGGCAGTTGGCTTTGATGATCTCAGAGCTCTATTCCAACCTTAACAACTCCATGATTCTACGTTACGTGTGCTAAGTTAGTTGCAGCTTTCACTACAAGAAAGTAAAACAAAAAAGTCTAGGAAAAACTGTGTTGGAGTCTATTTAACACTTCAAATGAGTGCTTGTGTAAAGCTCCTCTCACAATCTCCATCACAGGCAACTTCCCTGAGTGCCAGAAGGCCTGGGAGCTTTTCCCATCAATGTGAGATGCAAGAGATTTGCACCTTAAGAAAAATTTCCAACTTACTCTTCGCGTATTATTTGTGCTCCAGGTGGTGGTAAGACATAAATCCTGGAAGCTCTCTCCACAATGGTTGAATGCCAAGAAATGGAGCAGTTTACTGGAACAGCAGCAGTTTCTGATGGCTTTGCAATGCCAGTTTCAACTAGAAAGGTACAATATTTTATATTCTGAGGAGCTGAGCTAGACCATTTTGGCAAAGAGTCTGTCTGCCTAGCAGGGGTGGGGTAGGTATTTACTATCTCTATAATGACTTCCTCCTGCAAGTGGGTCAGGTAATTCAAATAACTCACCAGAACTGCCCTTGGTGGAGTCTGGTGAAGTCTCGCCTGTAAGTAAATAGTCCCTGAGCTGCAGAGGGCACATCCTCTGTCATGTGATGTCTCAGCCGTTTCCTGGCACTGCCCCTCCAACAAATCCTTCACTTTATCTCCCTCCCATTGTAACGGTTTCACTGCTGAGGCTGCTGCCGGGGCACTTTCTGCTGTCAGTGGCCTGCTGGGAACTGGGAAAATACCTGCTGAAAAGACCAGTCAAGGACTTCAGTGACACCAGAGGCTCCTCCTTTCTCTGCCTGTGTTATGGGCAACCAGCCAGTTTGTCAGTTCTGCTTGTCCAGCTCCAACCCAAATGTTTCAGCATCCAGCCTGCACAAATAACCAGATTTTAAACAAAAACTGTGGCAGAAGATCGGATTGTTGCCTGCAGTCCGTGCAATGCTTGGCTTTCCCTCATGCTGAGCCTTGATGCCTGACACTCAAACACATGGATCATGTTCGTTCTGGCATTTGGAGTGGGGTAAAAGGCATGGGATGTGTGTGGTGGGAAATCCCAAACTCAGCAAGATTGCAGAGGTGCTGCCTTGCACGGTGGTTGAAATGCTAAAGGAAAGGTTTGAAGTAACTCGAATGGTAAGAAATAACTACCAGCTCCTACCTGGCTCCTTGAGGCGCTGTGGATGGAGAAGGATACCTTGTCCCCTGGCAAATTAGGGCCAGGATTTGGACTTTGATGATCCTTGTATGTCCCTTGCAATTCCAAATATTGTCTGATTTTATGAAATCTCCCTTTGCACAAACAGCCTCACCTGAGAGCTGCTGGGGAAGGGCACACAGGTCATCGAAAGAACCTGCAAGCATTCATTATATTCTTGTTTGCCAAAACCACAGAGGCATGGCTTGATTCACCATAAACATGCTGGGCAATGCTGTTCATATTGTACCAATAACTAAAACCAAGCAGCAAAACAAAAAGATGTTCAAAGACTCTTGTGAGCTCCAGGTTAGACTGATGGCTTCTGGGGAACAGCTTCATGGATCTTGGCATTTTAGAGTAGCTTTTTAAAGCAAAATTTCTGCAAATGAACATTTCATAGATGAACTGTGTTGCCATGAAAAGTTCTGCTTATCTATCTTTCCAAATAAGCATGCTCCTGTAAAGAACAAATGAATGTCAATATTATTCCTAAACGTATTGAAAAATTAATTCTGCGCCCATGTGTCACTTCAGAGTACTCTGTTTTGATCTTCCCAAGGTTATCCCAGTGGCTTTGCCCCACAGAATGAGGCACAAACACAGCAGTGAATGAGTCAGGACACAAATCCGACTCCAAGAGCAGGAGTGATGCCTCTGGAGAGCACAGAGTAGAGCCAAGGGTGCAGCAGCCTGTGTGGTACCAGCTGAACCAATGGGGACTGGGAGAAGATTTGTAAAAAAAATTTACTTTGCTGTTAAACTTTTATTTCAAGCTCCTCCACCTCCCATCAAGGGTAAAGACTCTCTCAGGGTCTGGAACACCCGACCTGACAGACCCAAGCTTGCATTGGGAAGACGTGAGGCACACGATGCACGCCCTGAGCGGGAAGGTGGCCCACAGGCCCCGGCACTTCTGAGCAGGGCCTTTGAAAAGAGTTTCCAAGGGCACTGCACAAAAAGTCCTTTCAAAAGTGCTCCATAAAACACACCTGAAGAAAGCCCGTTAGCCCTGCGCTCTCTGTTTAGCTCAGGTGTTGTTTTTTCACACACAGAAACACATGTACAGACTTAGTGCACCATACAATGCCCCACTAAAGGCATCAAGCGCTGGTTATAACTCCATCCAAGATCAACAAGGTCTTTTTCCACAAGCAACCCTTTGTGTTTGGGAAGCCTTTGCCCTGAATTTTACTGTCTCCAAGTCAACCAGCAGGTGCTCTGCAGTCAAACGTGAGCTATTTAAGTGCAACCTGCATAACAACTTCCCAGGCTGGCAGGCAACCTTAAATAGTAGTTAGGGATTGGAATGGGTAAGTTTTATGCAGACAAACAGAAACACTCCCAACAGGAAAAGAAGGGGGGCAGAGGGGGGAAGGAGGAAAGGAAAATGATACCTTTCTTGGTTTCCATTTAGTTTTCTCTTTCATATGTTGGCATAATAACCCTCAAAGAAGAGAGCAAGGCTCCCCAAACCAGACGCCGTGATAATCTGACATTATACAGTGGTTGTTCTTAAAATTTTCCAGTTTTGTTTTGGACAACAACATAACGTGCTGATTGTGTGTGGGATATTCTCTCCACTTGCACAGGGCACAGATAGCCTTTACTGCTAATACTGAAAGTGTGTTATTTCAGGCAAGTTGACTTACAGTTTTTTTCTCCTGGAGAACACTTCGGGATAGGAAAAAGAAAAAGTGAAAAAGCTCTTTCAGCTAGATGCCAGATGTGTCATTTTGCATTGTAATGCCACACCACAATTTATAAGCCATGAAACTGCTCAGTTCTGTACCATTCCCAGATCAGATTTTTAAATCTGTTTCTAGGATCAGTGCATTGTAAGGCATAAAATGTGATGTTTATCAAACAAAAATCATATCCATTTGAGATACTACACAATTACTCAAGGGTCAAATGCATCGCTACATAAGTGTTAAGTTTCCACACAGTGAGGGAATTGTATTGTTCAGGACATTGTGATATTCCTGTAAGTGCCATCATTTCTGCTACTAGGATGGTTCAGTCTGCATAAAAACAAACTTTTACCCCTTCTTTGCCCTTTTCTTCCCCTATACAAGTACTAGCACTGTGGTTTTTTTATATTTCCTCATAACTACTGATATTTGTGGGGCACAGGCAGGAGAGACACAGAAGAGAGATGTTCCTGGACAAACAAGAGAGGCACAGGGAGCAGCAAGTCAACTCCCTAAACAGCACCTATGGTGTTATAATAACAAAAAATAGATTTACTTTTATTGTGTGGTCTTAACACAGGTTATACCAGGCCTGATAACAGACATAGGAACAGCCACTCCAGAGAGAGCCAGCAGAGCTTCAACTGCTGCCTAAAAATCCACAAATCACAGATGCAGCTGGAAGACAGACAGCACCTTTCCATGGGCAATGGGACATTTAGTGGGATATACAGATTCTCTGCTTGCACCAGAAAAAGGCATCTCCTGTGCACAAGTGGCTGGAATTCCATAGCACAGGGAGGGCAGATGAGATCACTTCACCTGGCCTGGCCTGGCCTGCCAGACAGACCCAGCTCAGCTGGTGCAGTTTTGCTCTTTGAAGACTTGCTCAGTATCAGTTGTGCAACAGTTTATCAGCGTGGGCTGCTTCCGTAGATACGGTCGTGACCCCTAATAGTGGAAAAACTTGTTTTGTTGTAGCGGAGGGATTTTCCTGAACTAGGTTAAATAATATTTATTGAACTAAAGTCTGCAGTTGCTGGAGCTGCTCTGGATTGACATGAGCATGGCTGAGAGCTTTCATCTTTTCTTTCATCTGCTACAATGCAGAAAATCACTGTCTGTTCATTTTTTTATTCCTTCAACTTCCAAACCAGAAACTCAGAACTGGCCTTCTGGATTCCTTGATCCTTCAGACAGAAAAATCTGACAATTCCTCAAACCACAGGAAACTTAAAAATAGCACTTGTTCCAGCACAGCTACACATTGTTGTTCTTGAAATCTGGGTTAGAAAATACTTGCAAGGTCTCTGAAAGAGAGAAGTCTGAAGCAGAATGTCTCTATTACTGCATTCCTTTATTTAAACAATTAACCCTGTGAACAGAAGAGCTCCTGAAGCTGGATTTGTTATTGATTTTGTTCCTTAAGACAAGTTCCTACAAGGATTCCCCAATGTCTAGTAAGTGTTTTTTCTCTACTGCAATAGAGGGGGAGAGGGGGAAGCACAAGAAAGGAAGACACAACTTGGGCCTCTGCATTGCATTCAACTTTTTATTTTCACTAAACACCTGGGATTTTATTTTCAAGACCTCTACTCCTAATTGGAAGAACAGGTTGAAAAGTTACTGGAGGAGAAATCCAGACATTTCTTTATCCTCTCTGCCCTGCCAGTTTTATCATCCAGGGAAGCAGGTGCTGGTTGTGCCAGTTGTACAGGAACCCACTGGAGTATTCTACAAAGAACTTGTTAGGATTTCTTTTGGGAAAGCAGGAGACAGGGCTCACCTGGCACTAATCAATAGCCTCTACTGAATGTAGCAATTCCGTATTTATTTACCCTTCACCCTCACACTTCAGGGGGCAACCACGCTGTTCTCCCTGGAGGAAAAGACTCTCAGACTGATCTAAACTCTGTTAACAGCTCCAGATTTGAACTCAGATGGACATGACTACAAAGTGCTCCTCCCTGCTAAACATGCTAAAACTGAAGGGTTTTATTAGCCCACACAGCAACTGCTGCTGCCTCTTTTGTCCTTACTGGATCACACCTGGATTTAGGGATCTCCCTGGTCAGCAAAAAAAACACCACTCCCTGTTGGTACAGTCTAACAAAACAATGAAAGCAGAGCAACAGTTGTGTCACCTTAATCCAGTATAGGGATCTACAATTACTGAATATATATTTACCTATTTTAAGCAGTCCTTCAGTATGATACACTTCTTCTCTTGCCCCTTTTCACACACCAGTTGCAATATTTGAATGACTTCCACTGCATTTTCAGTTACAATCTGCTTGTGAAAATCCTACAGTGTCTTGCTGATAATCCTTTTTAAGCACAGACTATCCACAAGGTCTGCAAATGTCCAGACAGAAGCTAACCAGAGTGAAGAGGTCATGATTTGCAAATGATGTTTCTTTTCCACTGTAGGTGGATCAGTATGTGTTTAGGAAAAAAATCTGCTATCTTTTGGGAATGTTTCCAGTTAACTCCATGCTAACCACATTTGATTTGCTTGGTTCTGCTACAGGAACTGAAAGTAGCTTGGCTCCAGCATTAAATAACCAAGCAGGAAATAGCAGAAGGTTTACCATATACAGGCTGGCCAGGGGTGGAGCGACAGATTGAACTAAAAATACAGCAAAGATTGGTTTGGGGAGATTCAGATTGGTTCCAATTTAATTAGGAGATACACAAGCTCCCAGTGCTGGTGATTAAGTTATCTTCATTGAAAACACATTGACATATTCAAATGTCACCATGCTTCAAAAAGGGAAGTGTTGAGACATAAAAGCTTAATGCCCTAAAATGAGGATCTGGTCAAAAAATGCTTTCTGCACTTTGTCAGCCGGTCCCCAGGCCCTGCAGCAGGCAGGGTGCTTCCTCTGCCCCATCCCACACACAAGTAAAAGCAATAGAGAAAACTTTTAGCTGCAGCAGAAAATTCACTAATAGTGCTAATCTTATCAGTTTAATCACGGGTGGGGATGGTGTTGGTTTTGAAACCGAGGGAAAGACAGGAATAGCTTCAACACTCAGATGAAAAGGGGCAAGCAAAATACAGTGCTGCAAATTCAATACAAATATACAACATACTACAGATAGAAATTCTGAGAAAATTTTGGCACTGCAGTTGTTGCAAAGTCCCAAGTCCTTAGCAGCAGAGATTTTAGTACTAAAATAGCCTTACAATGAATATTTTAAATTCTTCAAACTACTGTCCACTCTTTTAATTAACTTATTAGAAAGATGAAATAAAAGAGTTTAAGCCCTCATTTACCTCTGATGAACACTGAGGCAGCATCAGTGCAATCAGTGAATCAAGGCAAAACCAGCAGAAAGGAAACCCAGTTTCAGACCTGGGTGGCAAACCCTAGGTTTGTCCCTATACTATTCTTTCAACACCAAATATTTCACTGTCTCCCAATCACATTGTGGACAAATGAATCCTACTCGAGGTCTTAACTGGACTGCAAAAATAAAACCTCGACAGCTCATTTATTGATACAGTGAAATATCCAAACAAGTATTTTTATTGCTATGAAGGAAAATATAACAGCTGGAAAAATAAACCTCAAGCTGTCATTGAGTCTTTGGCTACAGAGACAAAAAAAAAAACTTGAAATGGTTGAAACAAACAAACAAAAAAGCTCTTCCCGAGGAATGCTGAGAATGGGGTGAGCCCCAGCTCTGATTCCTGGCAGATCCATGTGGCTGCTCGGTTTGATGGATGAAGAGATCGGAAGTCAGGTGGGAAAGTGCCCCCCTGAAAGTAAATCCACATTGTATCTAATCCACGGGGAGGGAAACGGTGGGAAAAAAATATTGTTGGCAGAGTCTGAGGCAGGAAAGCCGCCACACTGTTCTGCTGTACTTGGGAAGAAAACAGGAGCCCAGATGTTAACACAGGGTCTCCCTAGCCTGGAAAAAGAAAAGGCATAGGATCCCTATCCAAGAAAGTTACTCCTACTATTATCAGTCTTCCCAGTTCTATTTAAAGAAAGCCAAAGGGCCAGGAGAAGAAGCTGTTTTGCAGCTTTGCACAAACACCCGCAGATAAGGGTGGTACCAGGTGTCAGCTTGCCCTGCAAAGTCACTGAAATGTCAAGGATTGTTTTTCCTCTACTCCCTTTCTCTTTCCTGCGACTGGGAACTGCCAATGTTTATTTAAAAGATATCCCTTGTATTTGGCAAGAATGCCAGCGGGGCAGACGTTAATGGATTATTCTTTGGGGCTGGCAGCCGGCCAAGGTGATAAGGATAGCCTGCCTGCCCCAAGGCCCAGAGCCGGGCCATTAACAGGGGCCGCGGCAGCGCAATCGCCCGGCCAGATGCTCTGCTCTACCGAGTGCAGCAGACTTGAAAAGCTGCCTCCAACTTCTATTGGATCTGACCTATAAAAATAATGAAATAAGTAGAGAGGCAGACACGGGCTATAGAAGGGCACTAATCCATCTGTGAGACCTGGGTCTGGTGCTTCTCTTTGGCAGCGGCGTGGAGAATTTGCTCAAACCACCGTGAAGTCCCGGCGAGTGTTTCTGTTCACTCCTCTGCCCTTGAACTAGATCTCAACCTGGGAGCCCTGCTAAAAGCAGCACAAGTGAGGGACCTCATTGTACTGCTGCAGCTCAGCATGGAATGACAACAAAAGCAAGACCTGGTTTGAGCTCTGCTCGGCAGAGGAGGAGCCTGGCTTTGAGCAGCGATCCCCGCAGTACCACGGTTAATGCCAGCACCCCCTGAGAAGGCAAGCCTGAAGGAATGTGATATTTTGTGTCTTGAGATATATTTAGATTAACATTGTTTACTATTAATCTTCTCTGCAAAGCCCTTTCTTTTCCCAACAGACAAAAAAAGCCCAGGATCCACCCCTGTTATCATGTGTTTTTTGGAAGACGACCTTTTCCGTGGCCCATCAGACAGCACAGACTATAATTAAGGTGCTTATAATACAATTTAGTAAAAGCAGGAGCTGGGGCACAGTAGCATTTACTGCTGTGATTGAAAGCCTTAAAGGTTATGTGGAACTGACCAAGTAGTAATTTTATCTGCTTAGAGCTGGCAAAAAAAAAGAAACTTTGTGCTCATTTGAGAAGCTGGGCTGCCACTAATGAAGTCAGAGCAAATAATGCTGCTTTCCTGCTTCTCATGAATGCAAACAACCAAGGATTACCCCAGACAGGTGTTCCCTCTAAAAAGAAAACATGCATAAAGATTTAGCTACCTTTTTTTTTTCCTCTGGATTTCTTTTTTTTTTCTGACTTTAAACAGGACAAAAGAAACCCCCAGGGTCACATACTATTACGTCAGGAAGGTACCACAGCCCACATTTGCCCACATTTGCCCACATTTGCCCACATTTGCTGGTGACCTCTCCTGGTTCTGTGGCACATCAAAATCAGGTTCAGGACATGATAATGCCCTCATGTCGAGCTGTACGCCATTCCATTCCAAGAGTGATGGCTGATACTTCCAAAGGAAATCCAGTGCTGAAATAAAAATACGTTTCTTTTCTTCTGACATTTCATTGTGCCTTTGCACAGCCGCTGCCGAGGTTTTTAAACAGGATTGTTCTTTGAAACAGATTCCAGCAGCAGCACAAAACTCAGACATCTGGAGCTGTAGAGCCATCCTCAGTCTCAAGGCTATCATAAGAAGAGCCAAGAGAGAACTACACAAGTCCAGACAGAACTAATCCAACAGCAACCTGAGGTCTGGTCTGACTTTTCTGTTCTTTCCTTACTCTGATGGTAAGGCAGAAACTTCAGTTCCTGCCCTGAACCTTTACTGGGTTATCAACAGTGAAAGTTATTGAATTCTTGGATGTAGCTTTGCATTAGCATCAATTCCTCCGTGGTTTTTTAACGTGGAGGTTGTTTGGTATCGAAGTGCCTTGGACTCACAGCCATGAATTACTGGAGCTTAAGAAAGGCAAGTCAGCCATGGATGTAGTGAAAGGTAAATCACCCATGGATGTAGTGAGGCTGAAGTCACCCATGGATGTAGTGCAGAGTCTCCAGGTTGTGATGGAACAGGCAAAGCAGTCTGGAGAAAAAAACACTTCTGCAAAGTGGGATGCACAACTCGGGCCTGTAAACACCATTTATTATTGTTTCTTTATCTCTCACTAGGAGACAAAGGTTGTGTTTCCCAGCATCAGTTTTACCACGACAAATAGCAATCTGATTCCATGGTATGACAGCTTATTCCTAGCACTAGGAGTGGGTGCACCAAGGCAGGACAGATGGAGGCTGTGCCACAATCAGCATTCAGAGGGGGGTCTGTCCTCACCCACTCATCTGCCTGCTCATTCCTCTGCGACTGCTCTGGGACTGCTCTGACCCCACCCGTGAGCTGTTTCTTTCCTGCTGCCTCCTTCTTGTTTTCCAAGAGCTTTCTTGCTGCCCACATGTGTCCCCTCCTCCTCTTGGACGCTGTATTTTCTACAGAAGCAACAGATTGCTGTGGTGTTGTCCTTTTGATCTAATGAGAGAAACTCCTACAACAATGATGTGCATGTGCTTCTTCCCTCGTTATTTAGCAGGGGACTTGGATATACACATCTCCCCCAGGATCCTACTTTTTCTGTGGGTCCTACCCTTCCTGCTCCTGTTCTCTCAGCTCAACAAGCTTTTCTCTCCCAGCCCTACATCTGCACCATTTCTGCTGCTTCTCCCCGTGCAGCCCTGAGAGCCCCCACGCTTCCCCTGCCCTCCCTGTCTCCTGTGGCTGCTGGTCTCCAAGGGGAAACCTTTTACACACAGCGAGGGCAGCAACGATCTCAGCCTCACTTCACAGATGCTTACTAAGTTCTTAATCATCCTGTGTTTGTCCACGGCTGGAGTACAACGCGGGGTTTCTGATTTCAGACACAAAAGCCTGGCTTTCAGTCAGGCAGGATGGACTCCAGGGTCACTGCTGAAACACCACCAGCACCGGTCCATTTTCTCCGTTATCCCAGCTCTGATGAGCTCTGTGGTTGAGTTTTGTTTTACAGGGATATCAGGTTTCTTTCTCATTTTTGCTCATTATCATTTTATTTCTGAATCATGGATTCCAGGATGGATTTTAAAACTGGCAATGATCATTGTACTGATACTGTTCTAAGATCTCAGAACCCTATAATCTCATGTAAATAAATGTAGCCTTTAAAATCATCTGGGGAAAAGAAGGAATGGTTATACTCATGTTACTACAGGCAGCAAGGCTCTTACAAACTTGTGTGTTGGTAGTAAGGGAACTCAGATCCAAAATGCGCTCCCCAAATTGTTTTCTAAATCCCCTGGAGCACCAGCTAACAAATCCATGTTTCTGTGCTCTGGTTAATCTCAGAAGAAAACAGCAGTGCTTAGCACAGAGCCAAACTCTCACTGACTGAGGGAAGTACAAAAGCGCCTTTTCTTAGTAATTAGAGTTGTATCTATCGAAGGGAACTTACTGCAAAGGACAATTCTTTGCCTCTCATTCCCTTCAAAACCATAACAAACCTCAGGATTATCAGCTTATTTGATTTAATTCTTTTTAGACCATTTAATTCTTTTTTCTTTATATCCCTCACCTTCTTTCTAAGCACTTTATTGGATTGCTTATATTTCTCTGTAGATTCCACCTGCCTCCCCAAGTCTCCTGGCTGCCCCTGCCACTGGGACTGACTGGCACAAAGTGCTCCAGCTCCCAGGGCTGCAGTTCAAACCCCATAAAAAACAGCTCCTTCCCTTCTGGAGCCTTGAAGGATTGTGGAGGTCATTTAGAGACCAACCAGCAGCTGCTGCTGATATGGGGGAGGAGGTTGCCCAGGCTGAGGATCGTGGCTTTAAGGAAGCACCACACATGGGATTCTTATCTGAGGATAAAGTGTCTTTCCATCACTGCCAAATCTCTCCGAGGATGTGGACATGCTACACAAGCCTGTGCATGTACACATCTGTATTCTGTTCAAAATTCCTCTTGTTTTCTCTGGTGTTAAAGTGTTTCTCTGGTCAGAGAAAGGCAGGACTGTGAACATCCCTTCTGAACATCCACCTCGGGAGCCCAACCATGCCCTGAAACTGCTCCTGTGCTCTCCATTAAAGTGGGAAGAAAAAAGAGCAAAGCTCCTGCAGCTCAGTTAGGTCATATACGAGGTTTCATTTGCCCGTTTGCCTCATTTTGCTGTCATCCTGAAGGGAAAAATAGGGGGTGGAAGGCACCAGGAGAGAAAAGCATCATAAATCATTCACTGTATTAGCAGGAGGCTGGGTCGGCAAGCCTTGCTCATTTAGCTACCTTAAATTTCATCCAACCTGCTTATCCCCCAGCTGCAGGAATAACAGACCACTTGAAAGGTAATATTTTTGCTATTAGTGAAGAAAGGAAAAAATGTGATCTTTGCTGTAGCATGGGAATAATTTTTCCAGAGCTACACAGAATGAGCCTGAGTGAATACTGCTATTTTTGGCAATAGCCCTCCTGTTTAGCTCCCATCAATAATTTTAATGCTTTATTTGTGGTTTGGGCTATAAGAAATGGTGAAAACCTGCAGAGAAAAAGAAAAAAAAAAAAAAGAAAAGTGTCAAAATTAGCTAAATAATTTTGAGTTCATGACATTCATAAAAATACATGAATGTTTTCAGAATTCTTAGAGTCTATACATGCTCATAAAGCTGAGCTATGAAAGCATTTTATTTTACATATGCAAACATCACCGAATTACTCTTTATGAGGTTTTAATTGGACCTCTAAGGTTTCAGTGGTTACAATGACAGACTGTCAAACATTCTTAGATTCCTGTGTCTTGCAGTGTCAGGAACACAGAGAATCTCATGTTTTGTCCCAGTAGCATTTTTCACAGTATTTTTCACTTTTTATATCACAGCAGCACTGACTCAGAGGCTCTGGTGTTTGAGGTGCTGCCTAAACAAAGAACTAAACCAGACTTTCAAGGTCTCAAAGCTCTTTACATTTGATGGGGAGATATTTCACTCCAATAATTACAGCTGATGTTGCATCATCTTCCTTGCACTCCCACAGCAGATCTGACCCCTCTGTAGGTGGCCAGAGACCCCAGTGCTCCCTCTGAACATCACTTTTCCTCCTACGTGCCACCACTGTTCCAGAATCTGCTGTGGGAGAGAGAGCAGCACAACTGGACTGTATGTGGGAGAAGATGCACCATAGGTGGGAACATTTTAGCCAAGAAATCTGTTGTCTCCCAGAACTCGTTGCAGACTGGTCACAGGGTTCAAAACACTTTATTTCAGAAGAAAAACATGGATTCTTAGCTTGCCCCCGAAAAGTGTTTCCTTCTTCTGCTACAAAACTTATCCAAGTCCTGATAATTTGTAAAAAATACACACTAAAATTATGTAGCTGACCACCCTTACAAAAACCACATTAAAGCATGAACCAGCCCACCCAAATATTCACACTATCTTAAATACAAGAGGAATCACACCCTAGTTAGTCATATTGCTCAGGCTGCTCTAGTTCAGCATGTGCTTCATTACTCAAGTGGATTAATCAAGAAAAGGTATTAGCTGGAACAAATTTTGTCTCCAACAGAATCAAGAAATGAAGATACTACTGGCATTCATGAAAAAAATAAAGATTTTCTTATGTTTTTACAGGCAAACAGCCACACAGAACCATCCATTCAGGCTCAGCAGATCTAGTTTAGGACTGTTGCTAAGTGAGTAACTTGGGCTAGAGGAGGAATAATCATTTTTACTACTGCATAGCAACTCTGTTTTCTTCTAAAAATTACATGTTTAAGTTCTGCAAATTCTGCAGCCAATATTAAACTCAAAATGATCACATTGACAGAAGAAAAAGTGCAAGAAGGGAAACTCTAGTGCCTTTCCCCAGTGAACAAATGCCCCTTAATGATGTCAGGCTGAGACTTACACACAGAGAATTAAGTGACCAGTAAATTTAATTTTATTTTATTTTCCATTTGAAGCTAACAGGGTAGCAAGGCCATCTGCATGGTGTTTACACCATGTCCTGGCTGCAATTAGAAGCTGTGAATTTGGTCATTAGTTGACTGGTTTAAACACAACTGCGTTGGCTGAAATACGGCTGTGCCAGGTTCAAGAGCAGCTGTTGTGGAGTATGTTATTGTAGTTAAGACCATTCCCGAAAGCTGGAGATAGAGGTTCAAGGCTCTCTGGAGAAAAGGGGACTAGAACTCAGCTTTCCTATGGCCTGAGTAACAATTCCCTTCATTAGACTTCAGTTTTTAAATTCTCTTTATTCTAAATCAAATTATGAGTATTTGATAAAACAGCAATGCATTTGCAACAAAGAAAATATTATGATTATCCGGTAAATTAAAGATAAAACCAACTGGGAACAGTGATAACTGCATTTTCTAGCAAAATTACAAAAATAAGCTATCATCATAAAATATGAATGCACTGCCACCTTGATTTGAGTGTACAGAAGATAGGAGTTTTCACAACGTCTTTAAGATGATGGGTTATCTTCCACTGTATTCCAACATGCTCAAATTGTGCTGTCCATCCTCAGCCCAAGTACCTCTTCCCTTCTCATACATCTTTTAAAAACCAAAATTAGTGTTTTAAAGTGGCTTTGCTGCATAACCTCCTACCTCAAGCCACTGCCTGAGGCACAGCTGCTGTGAATCATTATGTAGAAAAATATCCCCCTGAATAAGGCAGTGAAAGTGCATTAGAAAGAATATCAGGATCTCCAGAGCTGGCACAGAGAATCCCTGCAGTACAAGTTGATGAGAACGTGCAGATTTCCAACAGCATAAAGCTTGAATAACAGTGGTTGAAAGGAATTAAATAGGAATCAGCCCCACACTGATTAGGGGCTCTGAGGGAACATGTGGCCTCAATCAGGACAACGCTGGGTTTGAGAACAAAAGCTGCTTCTCCCTTTCCTGGGGACACTTCTTGAATTACATATTCCTTTACACAGGAGACGTGCTGGGCCATGATACACAGATAACCACCAGCCCAGGCACGAGGCTTCCTTCTGCTCTACACCACTGTAATTATCTTAAGCAGGGTTTACAAATAAAAACTCTGCTCCCCAGCTCCTCATTTCAGTATATTCCACCTGTCACGATAAATACCAGGGACCACAAACCAAACACGGCCTCTGACTTCAGTTCAAACAACACATGGCCCAGGGTTTCCAAGTTATTATTTGATAATACTGGAAGGTATTGCAGTGTGTGGTCCATCAGAGACATCTGAGCTGCTCACTCACCCCACAGTGAAAGAACGTTTCCCATGCTGGTATCTTTTAGCAGGCCTGTAATTTGAAAAGGATGATTTTTAGAGCTGGTTACAATTTAAATGTTACAATGTTGAGCAGGTTTTGCACTATAATGCCAACATTCATTAGAGAGGGAAATATGATTTAAAAATCCATTAGAATTTAGAAAAGTTTAGATAACTATTTGTTTTATTTCATATTCAGAGAACTCCAGCGTCCTCATACTACACAAAGTAAATCCATCATAAGGAACTCTAGTTCATGGAATCACAGAATGGTTTGGGTTGGAAGGGACCTTAAAGATCATCTTGTTCCACCCCCTGCCATGGGCAAGGACATTTCCACTAGACCAGCTTGCTCAGAGCTCCATCTAACCTGGCCTTCTGGTTCAGAAGGGGAGCTCAGCTCTATAGAGTTGAATTCATTGTCGTGTCTCCTCACACACTGGAAAAGTACATTTCAGCTTAATGTGCAAAAACATAATGCAAATGTCCTTCCCCCCTTCCAGCCTGAATAGCTTTTGAACCAACTAGAAGATTTGAAAGATATTTAACAGCGCAGAAGAGATTTGTAAGATATGAAACTTCTATGAACTGTGTGAAAATGGGCTTGTGTGTAGGCAAGAGAAAGGTGATTAGTGCTTCCAGCAAGGGAAAGGTTGCAAAATGGGCTCGTCTTTAATGAGACATCATCAGCTATTTTCCATGCTGGAAATGAGAAATATGATGCTTTTCCCAGTGGTGAGATATTTAATTACAGTTTTGACCTTATATTCACTAAAAAAACCCCAACATAGAATACCAGAGTCAATGTATTTTACCTCTCTTCCTTTGGATTAAACTCCTTGTTTGGAAAACAGGGTAACAAGAGGATTTTCTGGTTAAAACAGTTAAAATGTGATGGTTGATCTGGAGGTGAAAGAAATGGGCAAAGAGAAAACAAGAACAACATTTTAATTAAAAAAAAATTAAAAAGGAGCACCTGCTAACTTTGATCAGATTTCCTCCACTCCCTCCAGGCTGCAAATATAAACAGATGGGGTGCCTCAGGTACAAGATATCTGGCAGCATGGAAAGATCTCTTCCCACTGGAGAATGAGGAGACGGATCATATTATCTCACTAAAGTAAATATTATTTTAAGCCAAAATCTCAGTTCTATTTCAAGGGCTTTTTCCCTTCTATTTCTGAACGGATCCCACTGGGTTCAAGGTGAAATCATCTGGCATGTTAATAGGATTGATCTGTAGAAAATGATGGCCTAAAAAAACCCCACCCAAACCAACGGCGAACGACCAAACGCTGCGGCTGTCACACATTTCATCTGTGTCACTGCTGCAGCCTCAAACTCATCATTTGTATCATTTTTATCACTATCATTTGGGTACAGAGCTCCTGGTGCAGTGAGCTCCTGGTAGAGAGGTGTAGAGACGAGGAATGCTCAGGAGGTTGAGTGGGGAGTTCACCTTGTGGTCTGTGCAGGAGCCGAGGAGGCTGCACAAAGCCGTCATTCAGAGCACAGGAGCGCTGCCACTGACACAAACACTTTCCAAAACATTCTTAACTGGAGTTTTGGTGGAAGGTGTGACACAGCTTCAAATATTTGTTTGTTTCCACGGGAACAACAGCACAGTGGTTTAATAATAAAACAACATTGATCCTCGGAGTTTGAGAAAGTTCCTTGATTTTTGTTTTGAGTTAAAGATTTACTTTTCTATGGGTTTCCCCTTTCCCCAACAACCAACGAGTTAAACTGTTTTATTTTTTTATTTATTGAACTGTGGTTTAATGGCCTTTCAGTACTTTGGGGGGAAATCCAAAACATGAAAGACCAGTCTTGCGAAATTTGTATTGTCCTGCTGCATAAGCCAAGCTTTCCACTAAACACATTCATGGAAGTTCACCTTTTGTAGACTTGAAATATTTCATATCAGATCTTTAATATTCACAATCTTCAGTTACCCCCTCCGAATTATGGAGTCTAGACAAAACGTCATGGAAGGAGCAGAGTCCAGAAGTTGGGGCATAAAACGTCGTCAGCAATTGAACTTTAATCCCAGTTGTAAAAAGAAGGGAGGAAGTTCAAAGGTGGTTATTCACACAGCTTTATTTTTAAATTGTATTTTAATATAAAATAATACAAATAAATTTTTATCCTATTATTTTGATACTATAAAATATTTAGTGTAAAATAGAACTATAATAGTCCTTCTCTCCAGTCCATAGGAAAACTCTTCCAGAGGGTGTGTCAGAGCAGCATTTTACTTGAAAAGCTTCTGCAAGAGGCAACTCAGAGGCATCTGTTCACTAACAACCCAGAGAACCCAAGACAGTGCTCATGTTAGGCACCAACATCCATGTTTAAAGTTGAGCTATGGATACATTCCCCATGGATTGTGTGTAAATTTACTGTACCTGAAAGTAAGTTTGTTGTGTAAAAAACTAGGATCGTGACAAATAAATGGTTTTGAGACTGAAGGAATTTTTTCTTAAAGTGACAGCAAAGAGTGCTCAGACCTCATTCTCAAGCCTGTTGAACATATTTGATTATGTACTGTTCTGACTAAAATATCTGATGCTTTTGGGGAAGCAGCTGCATCAAAACACACAAGAGATGTTCTTGCCTTGGGACGGATATGGATGTTTAGGTACATTTCCTTCTCCTAAGCATGAGTATTATTCAGAATTCCTACTATTATTCAAAAACCCATGGAAATGGTGGCCTAGGAAGCTGCTCTGCCCAAAGTGCCTCTTGTATGATAGATAAACTATGGAAGAGTGTGAGGAGAATCTCAGCACCAGTAAATACTAACCATGCCACTGGAAAATAAATAGAGACTGACAAATTATTGCTGACGTAATCCCCGTGAGAGTGTCTAGACGAAGGGAGTCAAACCTCCAGTCCGTAGGCTGGGGCTGGCTCCCTGGAGCCTTTCCACCAGCCTGCAGCTCCTTGTGCAACACCCACTGCAATTCAGCCCACTGGCACCTGCTTGGCGGCGCCTGAGAAGGCCACGGAGTGCAGACAGGGAGCCAGGGAATGAATCCTGCTCCCCATCACAGCTGTCTTGTCTTTCATTTCTGCTCCTCCAGCCCAGGAATCCCCCAAACATCCACCATCTCTTCATCAGGCACCGCATCTCCAGGTCTGCAGGGCAATGGATTCTCTCAGCCTCACTTTTTACTCACAGGTCTGAAAGGGGTTACTTTTCCACAAGCAGTGCCTCCCTTTTGTCTCCTGCCAAGGGAAAAGAGAGGCAAGATGCAAAGGAAAGATTTTTTTTTTCAAGTGGAGATGAAGCAAAGGATACTGGAATAAACCCAAGCAGGAGCCAGAAACTACTAACATGGAGGGAAAAGCCCAAAACAATCAGTAGTTGGAGGAACAGCTGGGATAGAAATTCCTTGAGGAAGCAACCCCTGAGTAGTGAGAAGGAAAGAGACACAGAAATGTTTCATTAAGGCATTTGCTCCTTTAGTAAAAAAAAAAAACAAAAAACCAACACTTTTTTAAACTTCAAATGAAATCTGTAACATTCAAAAATAAATAAATCTCTCAGCAGTGTGAGAGGAGTACAAAATGTGTCTCTTCACTCATCACCCACAGACTTGAACTGAAATAGTCACTTGGCCCTTGCCAAGGTGTGCAGCCGCTTCAGCAGTGCTGTAAATCAAAAGGTCCCCACAGTCCCCACACAAGCAAGACTCTGAAGGTCACTAAGCATGATACAAGAGTTAGGCACGAAATATCTCTCACCAGACATGGTACTTTATCATCAACACCGGGGAAAGAAAGGAAAAAAATCTATGATGCACCTGTACTCCTTTACATCTGCCAGGATGGGGTGAGAAAAGGCAAGGAGAAAACAACAGATTGGTTTAGTGCAGTCAGGCACAGCCACCCTGCTTAACATAACAAAAACAGCTTCCCCAAGCAGGGTGGAAATGATAACTTCCCTGAGATTTGGCAGATCAAACAGATGTGGGCAGTTTTGACATTTCACTAACATTTAGATCTCTCATCAGGCAGGTGACTTCATTCTCTCTGCCAAATAAACAATCCAAGCGCTTGCTCACCATAAGGAGACTCTTGTAGTTATCTCCAAGTCATCACATCACCAACATCAAAGAGTAAGAACAGCCCCTTTCCAGTAAGAAAAACACCCCAGTACCTGTAGGAATTCAAGGCCTGACCCACCTCTGTTTTGTGAGAGGTGGCACAAGATGAAAATCACCACAAGACGAAAATCACTTCACGGGGCCTCCATGGGTAGCTGTGCACACCCTGCTGTGGCATGAATGGTCCTGCTGGTATCCGGGCAGTTTGATTAAATTACAGCTACTTTGAGAGACTTAAATGAATTATCAAAATGAGCAGAGCAACCAAAACTATCACACACGAGGAATCATTGGTGTCCTTCAGAGAGAAAAGGCTCTGCAGCAGCTTGAGTCTTGGGAGAAAAGGGCTCAATTACTTGAGGAAAGAATCAAAAAAAGATCCTGTTTCCTTTGGGAACTTCTGCCTTGCTCTCAGCCCGCCTGTTGGATCAGCCTCTATTTCATCTCTTTTACTGGACTTTTGGCTGAAGCCCACCTATGTGTTGTTTTCCCAACAGTGCAAAAGCAGCTGCTTTCCCAAGGCCTGAGAAGTCCCATCTGACACATCATGTTCAGGGCAGAGCAGACAGGGAACCCTCCTGGCTCTGGGACTTTGCAATCCATGCACATCAACAAACCCAATTTGCTGCATCCCTGCCAGCCAGCCAAAGCTTTCACTTTTTTAGTTGCTTCCACCATCTCTATGTTAACCAATGACTAAGACCAAAGCGAAAAATAAAGCACAAAGAAAGAAAGCAAAAAACAAAAAAACCCATCTATCTAAAAAACATTCCCTATGCCAGAAATATTACTTAATGAGTCTGATTATTGGAAGGCAGTCTAAAGCCCTGATTAACTAGGGAAAAAAAAAAATCAAAACAAAAAAAAGAGAAAGAAAATAAAACAACCCCCCCTGACAAGAATAACTACTCTCCATACTCTATTGAGGGCAGTAATCTGTGCAGAGGGAACCATCCTCCCAGTTGTGTCTCTCCATTACATCCACCATGACCATTCCATCCCCTGGCCCCAGTAAGGACCAACCCTGCTCTGGGGCACAGCCAGAAAATCTGTGAGACAAGCCAAAGTAAATGTGCTTTTCCATTTTTTAAATAGATGTCACTCAAAAAGAAAATTCAGATCTTTTGAGCCATTCTGAGATTTGTGTCCTGTTTACCTACATCTCAAGTAGCTCCAAAAATGTCTCAAATTCTCCCAATTCCAAGGAGGTGCGATAAGGCTCCAGCTTTGTGCTTTGAGATCTCCAGAGGAAAGGCAATGTTCAAGTGCCAAATACTACAGGTTTCCAGTGGTCTCCAATATCCTGAAAATATGTTATTTTTAGTATGTGGCTGGCAGAGAAAGGAAGTGTTAAATTTTGGACCAGTATCAAATCTGACTGAAAATTAGCAGCTAGGAACATCCTCTTTGATTATTTATTCCACTTTCCATATCCGAATAGCCCCAGAGGGACAGTAACAATGACAATCACTAGGAAAACACCTGCTGATGGCAGGTTAGTACAGAGCATTTGCCTGGCTCTCCCCATGAAAACATCCTGGAGTTTGTTTCCTCATTTTTGATGAGCAGATTCCTGGTGCAAGCAGGATGGGCTGTCAGGAAAGGGCCCTCATGCTTTGCTGCAACTCTTCCATTGCAAAGCTTGTAAAAGAGCAGGAGACAAGAAGAAAATCACAGTCAATCCACCTTCAGGTGCCTTTACAATTTTCTCAGAGGTCCTTATGGCACTGAGTCAAGTTGCTTGTAACAGTCACAGCCCAAGAAGTGCGGTACAATTTGTTAGGGCTCATAGAGGCTCCAAGGCCTTTCCTCTCGCTATCTGCTAGCAGCTTTCTAAATTAAGAAACACGTCCTGCTGCAGCTTTAACAGCATTTTGATCTCGACTCCATTTGGCATGATACTGGGCTAGCCTTCTTTAAATCACTGGAGTTTCTGTGGGCACCAGTCAGTGTAAAATCAGAATTCACGGCCTCAGAGTGGGATGGTGGAGCAGCACACAGCTCTATTATCGTGTTTCTCATCTATTTGACACAAAAGCAAAATTGAGATGTCACCACTGTGCTTGCAGCACTCCAGGTTTACCCCATGCTGTCAGAGAGGGGCTGAGTCAATGGCTGGGACTCCTTGGGCACTGTCCCCTACAACCAGGGAATCTCCTGCAGCACAGGTGGGTCTCACTCACCTGTTTCATATTCCCTGTATCCAAATCTCTGGTACCCACAGGGCCACATGGATCTGCCTCTGTCACACTCTCTGTATTTAAAGGCAGTGGGTCTGTGAGACATCCAAACAGGGAGCTGCAGATAACGAGGGATCCATAGTGCATATGCCGAACACACTTTTAAAAGCTGTTTTCTTAATAGTAGTCAGTGAAAGTATTGGGAACCTGAACCAGCCAGGCTTATCACCACTGTTAACCCACTCCTAGCAGCAAAGGCTTGGGTCTTGACTCCAATTTTGGCTGCCTTGCTGCAGCAGAGATGGAGACTTAGCTCCAACACACATGGAATGGCCTCTACTGAAGTACAAAGCAGCTTTCAAACCCTGCTCCTCATCCCCCAGCTCACAGCATGACCCCAGAAACAGCCAAAAGGCACCAAGGCAGGGCATTTCAAAGTGCAGGGCAGCACAGGCAGCTGTCACACGTGCCCTGCACCAGAGGCAGGGCATAAACAGCTCTGAAATGCAAGGGGAAGCCTGCAGTGCTGCCAGCTAATAAGGTCAATACAAACGACATCAGCCCCTTCAGGTCAGAAGGAACGACAAGAGGGACGTGCCACAGAAGGATGCATGGAGAATTCACAGATGGACAGGCAATCTCAATTAAACTGTCCTCCCCCCTCATTCTCCTCTGAATTACTGCTTTAAAACCCTTTAATTATCTAAACTCAATTAGTCTTAGAATATTTGAAGCTTCCTGTTCAGACTAATTTCTCTCTCTTTCCTCATTTACTGTGCTTGACTTGCATTAAAGAACACTTAGTGCCTTAGTGCCTGTGGTAAGGAGAACTTTATAAAGGCGGGTCAGGACTTTGGGGTATTGACAATCTCCCCTCTATTCTTCCTGTGCCTGAGAAGATCATGCACTCAGTCCTCCAGATGAAATTTCAGCAGCTCTGACACGCTTTTTCATGGGTTTTTTTTTCCTTATACCTTAAGCCAAACATTTCCATTGCTAGTAGCAACCGTCATTCATTGCAGCTATTTTCACTCCTAAAGATTTCCGTGTGTATTTTCCACAGCTATTTGCAAAGCAGTAATTTTCTATTATTGCTATTATTATTCCCCAGAAACAGAAAAACCATGGTCTTAATTCCAAGAGAAAAAGAACATGGGTGGCAAAGCAGATAGTAAGAGAAGACAATAGAAGGAAGCAGTTAAGATTCCCTGTTGTTTCAGTAACGCAGCTTCTCCATGTAGCCTAAACCTGCACATTTTCATTCAAAGGGCAGCCATAAAATCACTGAATTTAGAGTTTCCTAAAGTTTTAGCCTCTGCAGTGGTGGAGATCAATGTAAAGATTTAATTTTTTATTAGATCCCTGTAAGAAACCTCAATCTTAAGGTTTTGTGCCCTTCCTGAAGTCTGAACATCCCTTTCTCTCTCCAAAATGTATATGAATATAGGTTCATCCCCCATTTCAGGTGGGGAAGCTCATGGGACCCCAACAAACACAGATGTTGGTAAACTCACACCTCCAAGATTGCCTAAAATTTTTTAAAGGACCTTTAAGTTTTTACCACCTTGATTAAATCATATTTTTAAATGCACCTCCACAAAACAATTATTTTGAGTTGAAAATTTGCTACACTCACTAAGCTTAAATCTATGCCAAAAAAAAAGCGTAAATTAACCTTACAACGGTCCCAGGTTGTACTAAATTAAAACATCTGCACTTAAAGCAGGTCCCTGATGCCTCATGCAGGCAAACCCTCACGGATAGGAAACTGAAGTACAGACATTAAATGCATTGCTCAAGATTAAGTACGAAATCTCAGGGCAAGGCAGAACTGAAACCAGTCTGAGTCCTGATTCAGCACTTCAGGCACAGAGCTGTGTCCACGAGGCGCTTTTGCTGCCTGTGCTTGAGATGCTGTGTGGGATCAGATGGAAACTGCTCCACTGCAGCTCCACTGGGGAGCCAGTCACCTCTGACTAAGGGGCAGGATCACACCTTTCCTGTTTCACAGGAAACTTCTCCCTCCAGAATCGTTCTGGCCCAGAACTGGCTGGAAAACAAGAATTAAATTTTGCAACTGTTTTTGAGATTTTGCATTTAGTTTTATTCTTGCATTTGGCTAATAGAAAAGTAGACCTTTTTTTTTCATCAAAGCATAGACACAAACTTTTTTCTCTCCCTGTCCCTTAAAAGTGCTCTTAGTGAAAATATCACCCATCCCCTGTACTCACAGATCTTCATATCCTGCAGTCTCT
This sequence comes from Brachypodius melanocephalos, assembly GCA_013398615.1. Lineage (NCBI taxonomy): Eukaryota > Metazoa > Chordata > Aves > Passeriformes > Pycnonotidae > Brachypodius > Brachypodius melanocephalos. The sequence goes on along the minus strand of VZSR01000245.1, from coordinate 15,927,036 downwards.
TCCCTCCACAAGTTTTACCTCTGAGTGAAGGTTTCCAACAGACCAGTTCCTTTGAAACGATTACATTTCTACCTAAATTTCTGATATTAGCAAGTCATTCTTTCCCAGATATTAGCATTTTCTTAAGGAAAAAAATGCAGGAGGAAGAAGCCGTAGACCATGTTAGTCCTGGGTCTCAAGATGCAGATTATAATGCAAAGGATCATTTTCTGCACTCTATAGTTGAAAATATGCTCCAGGCTTGGTATTGTGGAATGGCCCATTTGTGTTTTCAAGCCACACTTTGGGTTTGGGTTTTTGTTGGATTTGGTTTGGTTTTTTGTTTCTCTTTATAGATGTTGATACACAGGAAAATCATTAAACTTTGAATTTGTTTTTTGGTTTCAACCTAAACTACTCTTCAAGGGGTGACTCCACTTTCAGTGAGAATCAATTTGTTGTTGTGGCTCTTTTACCTTTTACAGGGAATCCATGTACAGAGTTTGGAAGGATGTTCCTACCTTCCAGCCACCCAGCTGGGCTGCAGCAGCTACTGCTGAAAATGCCAAGTTGTCATTTTAGCAGAGAAATTTCTGCGGTGTCAAATCCGTATCAATTTTGAGTCTGGCCCTACAGGTATGAAAACCACTTCAGCTAAAATGCTGTCATTTATGCAAATTATCTAAACCTGTGAATAGTGAATATTTCAGCACCTAGCAGGGATAAGGAACTTTTTGACTTTGACTTGGGGAAGAGCCTCTTTCTTTCACCAATAAAACATTGTGGGAAAGACTAAAGTAAAGCTAAAACTACATAAAACAAGTTATTGTAACAGCTTCTAAAGACAGATGAGAGTCATTACATTACTTATGCACATGACGGTACTGGGATAGACAGGATTAGATGATTTACCCAAGATCAAGCAGTGAGTCAGTGACACAGTTTTCTGCTGTCCAGTGAAAACACAGATGTACAGTAAGCTGAAAAAAATTCATTTATTCCCCATATCAAAAGGATAAAGGGTAGAGCTTTCCCTCTAGCCCAGCTCATGGTTCCAATAAGTGTTGATAGAACTGAATTTGGCAAGCAGGAAATTTGCTGCCCTAGTCACACATGCAAAGCATTTGCTGAAAACGAAAACCTTAAATTACTCAATTATCAACAGTTTTCATTTGCCCAAGCCACAGACCTATCAAAGTTGTTCCTTGCTGATTTCTTGAGGAATTAGAAGGATACTACCCATTCAGTGTCCAAGGCATGGCATAATCCACCAGGACATTGTGCAATGCCAGAGTCTTGCCTCATGTCTGAGTTCAAATTGCCCAAACTGCATTACTGGGTTTCAGTCAACACCAGCTTGGATGGTGGGGTTTTTGACTTGTCCATGGCTCAGATTTTAGCAGCCTGATAGGATCAACCCTGGAAGAAGGAACAATTCAGCTGAAGGCTTGTCAGCCCTCAGAATGCCCTGAAGTGGGCCATATCCTGCCCATAAATATTTGCACAAAAACCCTGCTGACCTCAGTGGTGGTTCTGGGTACAAAATGATGGCAGGATGTGGTCACAGTGATCCTTCTAATAATAGGTTTTCCATTGAGATCAATGGACATTGGGCCCCATTTCATTGCCAAAGCTTGGTTCGGAGCTCTAAAGAGAGACATTGTTTTCCTGCAGCAGGGAACACACAATTGCCAAATTTACTTCTGGCAAAGGCAGAGATTTATTTTTAATGCTGAACAACACCAAAACTGTCTGATACTAATTAAGAGAGTGTCTTCCTTCTGAAAATCTCAAAGAAAAATAATTTTCCAATGTGGCTGTTGGAAAGACACCTAGAAAACATTAAAACATTAATATATGTGCATCTAAAGTCAGATATAAAGTAAGTGAAAACAATTTTTCCTTTACCTGAATGCAATTTTAAGATGAGTTTTGCATACATGGAAGTTGCAGGTGCTCAGCTCTTCAGGAAAGTCAAGTCAATTTTTTATAGTTGTTGAAGAGCCAGACCCTCAAATAAGTTCCTCATAGGCACATTCCTGAGTCTGTGGGCAGCACCCCTCACTCCATTTTTCCTGAGCCCATCCCTCCCTTGGTGTTCATCACAGCTTTCATGCCTATATGTAGAAATCCTTATCTTCAGGATCCTAAAGGATGACTAAATGTTTTCCAGTGTTTTATTCATTATCTGAGTTCAACTTTAACTGATTTTAATCTTGTGGTTCTGCTATAAAGATAAGCTGTAGCTTGCCAAGAAAATAAGCATTTCGCAGGTTAACAGCACAACTCTTCTAAAGAGGAAGCAGGTTTGTTTTCTGCCTTATTTTCTGGAAAATGTTAAAACAATAAAATGAATAAGAAGCAGTGGAGAACAAGTTGTAAAGGAGCTAATTTCCTGCTCGCAGCAGCTCTGATAAATTTCAGTCCTGGATGACAGGGGCTGTGGAGAGCGAGGGGAGGGCTGGCTCTTCCTGGAAAGCCAGACAGGATAGGATTGATTTGAGACATCTTCATTGCCAGAACAGCTGGTATTGGCTAATCATCAGAAAACAGAAACTTCGACCTACAGAGAGCCAGGAGCGAGGGAGACGTCTGGACCAAAATTTCACGTTCCAGATGTGAAACTGAACAAAACAGCAACAGAAATATTTTAAAAAGTAAAATTTAAAAGGGAAAAAAAAAAAAAAAAAAAAAAAAAAAAAAAAAAAAAAAAAAAAAAAAAAAAAAAAAAAAAAAAAGAAAAAAAAGCAGCGCCCCTCCTCACACACAAGCCTTCCTGGAGCCAAATGCCAAAGGAAGTGCCAGTGCCCTGACTAACAAAAGAATCCTGAAACGCTGCAGGCTGCGGTGCCAGCAGCACCCAGTTCCAGTGGGAGGCTGCCTGACACGGCTGCCGGATGCTCCGTGCCTGCCGGATGGAGCAGACAGCTCAGCATGAATCATGGGGCAAAGGAATCCTTCAGTCCGGGAGGAATCGGGACAATACACAGCCTGCCTACTGTTCGCTGCTTTTTTTTTTTTTTTTTTTTTTTTTTTACTACTCCTGACTTTGCGGGACCAGCCGTTTCCTTCCTGCTGTGGGCGTGCAGCCGGCACATGACAGCTCATCGATGGATCCGTGTGTGTGAGCGAGCACATGAACCGCAGGGAGAGCAGCCAGCCCGGACCCCCCGGGACTGAACTCTCCCAGTGAACCCCCGGAACCCTCGCTCTGACCCCAGCACATCTCCCATCATCGTCCTCCCAGGGCACCCGTTCATCCCGGTCATGTGCTCTGGACACACACACGGCATTACGAGTCAGCCCTACAGCAGATTTTAGACCGCTGGAAATCCTTCCCGGAAGAAAGGATGTCTCCCATCTCCCCGGCCACAAGCCTGGAAGCAGAACAGAGGGAAACAAAGCTTTCTTATACCTCACCAAAAATCTACCGGAGTTCCCTATTGTGACAGGCAAAGCTGGCTCTGGTTTACTGACTCCTCTTGCCCCAGAACGGGGAAGGGAAATGCTGCTATTGGGCCGACCAGGTATCTTCACTCTCATCTCTGTCTGTCTGGGAACTATCTGAAGCAAGCTCTCCTGAGTCTGGTGAACCACTTGAAATTATTCTCACTGGCCATCAGATTTCTGATCTCTCCACACACCTCAGGTCTGTTCTTAATGTTATGGTCACATGGAATCAAGCTGTCTTCTCTGAATTCTTTCAAAGGTCATTCCACCACCATTCTTCTCTCAGTTTCCAATGGCACTTAGCAAAGTTTCAAAGCAATACCCAATTTTTTCTCTCCACGGCTTGTCAGCCAACTTCAGCACTACCAATTAAGCTCTTCTCCCTTGGCTTAGATGATTCTTTTCCTTAGTGATTACTTTTCTCTCACTCCCACCATGCCTGCACATGTTCTAATGAGGATCATCCACCAGCTTTCTGTTCCCCATATTTTATGGGTTCCTCAGTTTCCTACTCTACACAGAAAGCACAAGAAACAAAAAAGAAATCTCATCCACAGTCATGAAAAAACTGCAGTGTCTCTATGCAGAAACAAATCCTTCAGTGCTCCAGACCTTAAACCCAAATTCAGGTTCCACCAAACACTTGCAAATGGCACCAGGAGGTTGGGGCTTGGCTTTAAAACAATGGAAAGAAATGTGATGTTTAAAGAAGAGAGTGTACCAGCAGCTTGAAAACAACTGCCAACAGGCCGAGTGGGTATTATTGGCCATGTTCTTAACTGATTACATCTTTATCAGCTGAGAAATTTCAGAAGTACTGAGTATCCTGAGGGGCTCCCTCACTGTCACCTTTCCCATTAACAGAGGAGCTTCCAGCTCCCACTGCTCTTTGTACTCGTGTTTATCATCTCAACCAAGCCCAGCAACAGCAGCAAGTTAAGATATTTACTATGGGAAAGGGTGAAAGGAACAAGTTCTGGTTATGGTGTCCCACAAGTGGTGAGGCTCGGGCTTGGCTAACGAAGTGTGAATACTGATAAACCTCCTGGCTGTGCCTTTCAGCCATGCCCTGCCATGGCTCCTGAATCAGCACAGCGTGGGTGAGCTGTGGGTAGGGGAAGGTTCATGATTAACTGCTCACTGCTAACAGAAGAATGGTTTGCAAATGAGGTGTTTTAATCCCCAAGAAGTGTCTCCAGTGCCTACAATTTGTATGGTCCCATTGTACTCTTGTAACAGGTGTTTCACTTCCACGAAGCAGTTCTGGGTTTGCTGGCAGTGGAATAAACTGCGTCTTTGTGGAGTGACAGTCTCTCACCTTTTCTATACATATTATTTTTCCTTTTGCCCAAATCATACAAAGATATTGACTGATCAAGAATCCATCAGTTGTTTATCAACTAGAAATGGAAAGTTAAATGCAATAGACTAAACAAACTGAAGTAAAAAGTAAATTCTTCACATCTGTATTTCCGTCATGTCTGAAAATTCACAGATTTTGACCTGCCATGGGAGATAAGTCTGCATATAACAAAATCATATAAACCATTCACATCCCCTTTCTGTGGTTTCAAGAGGATAATACTCATATCCTCAGAAGAATCACTTAACTTTATCTCCACATCCTAAAGTGATTCAGCCTTTGAGAAAAAGAGTTGTGATCTGAGTGCTTCTTACATTTCCAAATTTCATACAAGATGCTAAAATAAAATATTGGCATTTACAACAAAACCACAGCATGGTAATTCCATAAGTGATTCCTTCAGCTTCTAAGATCCAGTTGCCTTCGGTGGACCACCACTTCAAACCTGAACTTTGCTGACTGGCTTAGCAATTTGTTCCTGCTATCATGTGACAAGTTTTTGAAGCTCACATGTGTAATGGGGCATTTGCTGCCAATATCAAAAGAAGGAAAAAAAATTAAGAAATATAGCAGAACATGAGGTTCCAATTGTCTGATAAGCAGAAACATCTGTTGGAGTCATGAGCAGTTGATTAGTGGAGTTCATTCCCAGGGTAAGGCTCCAGTAGATCAGCTCTTCTATCTAAGTATAGCATTGGAGTCACTGGAAGCATTACAAAGAGGTACAAAGAACAGGCAAAAGAGACAGAAATCATTTCTTAGGGTACCAGGATCCTTAAAAATCAACACGATTTATAACACAGCAGTCTTGGGCACTACTTCACATGATACCAGCATGTAAAATTACCAGCTGTATTTAAACTTCCCCACAACACCTAAACATCTGCCAGTCTTTTACCTATAAACTTACACTGGTTTTGAAGCTGATGACTAGAGACTGTAAAAAATCTTCTGGAAGAAAAAACACAAGGTAGAAGCAGTCAGTCTGAACATATTTCGTACTTGAAAAATAATCAGACCAGTACTGATCAAAACAATGACAAAAAACATGAGTTGTTTTTTTAAGATGCTGCTTGGATTTCAACCTAAAGCTTTTCCACCGCATTACACTAAGGCAAGGATTAACACCTGGGAACATTTGCACAGAAAGCAGAGGCTGATCAGAATTGCTAATTCAGCCACTAAAGCTGCAGTGATACTGGATAGATAGAGATGTGTAAAGCACCCTCATTAAGGTCACTGCAGCAGATCTGTGCTCACAACACCACAAGCCTTGGCACCCAGGAATATAAGAAACTACCAGGAAGAGGATGTCTTTAAGGCTAAGCCTCTCCTTCATTAACTTGAACATCTAATTGTAGGTTTCCTGAGAATCTCAACCCTAGCTCTTGTTCAATTCCTGGTGTCGGTGGCCTGACCTGACCTCCCGGTTTCCTGGTGTTCCATCTGCATCCACCTGTCACTCCATGCCTATCCCCCATCCAGGAATGGGGTACTGTTACATTAAAAATAACAAGTAAAACTTGGTAGCCAGCAATTTCACTTCCCCTCCTGACTTTATCGACTACTTTGTCTTTACCAAACCCATAAAATAACAAATACAAAATATCTTGTAAGATTGGTGGGGTTTGTGTTCAGCACATAGTTTGATTCAACTTACTGTATGACCTTATCACAATTTCGGGAGAATTTTATTATTCAGAAAAAAAAAGGTGTCCCCCTTTTACCATGAAAGACAAACTTCCAAACTTCCAAGATGCTACACTGACCTAAGGAAATGGCATTTCCTGAGGAGTATTGAGGGGGTTGATTTCAGGCTGTTTTCAGTCTATCTAAAGCAAAAGTATCTCTTCACACTTTTTAAAGTGAAAATTGTATTTGACTGTAAAAATTATCAGATGTTCCTAAAAGAACTTGTTTCCATCTGAACAGATGCAATATTTACAAGTGTTTTTCTGCCTTTCAGAAAGTATTGCACTCCACCCCTGAAACCCCTTCCATGCCTTCCAGTTCCCTGTAAGAACCTTTCTATCACTAAGACCTTGCCACGTGCCTGTTTTTTCTTACCCAGGCTTACAGGCAGGAGGGGAATTCACCTGGCAGCACCTTTCTTGAGGTGCCAGTGAAACCAGAGATGTTCACTGGCTCTGACAACAGATGTAACCATCCTTCCCTATTTGAACATATCATCGACTTCTGAACCCACATGTTACAGTGTATGAGTCCAACCATAACCTCGTTTGGCTTTTCTAAGCACACATGTGGATCCTCTTTCCAGTGCTCTTTCCTGAGAATAAGAGTGAAATTGTTTCATCCAGGGACCTTTTGTTGACCTTCATGACTGGCCCTTTGGCTAAACCGGACCTCTGTGGAAAAGATACATTCAGTTCTTCCCCACTCCCACATAGACTGAGATTTTCTATGTGTGGTTTCCCCCTTGGTTTATTCTACAAATCTTTTTTGCAGCTCCTCACTGTACACATGGACTATCTTCTACAAACTACCTGAACTCACTGGATATAAACCAGATGGAACATAAACTTCAGACACCTACACAGACAGCTATATGCCTAATAAGCTAATTGCTGACTTAATAAATTCAGGCCCTTAGCAAGAATTATTGTTTTAGGCCGCAAGCTACTTTATCAGGAACACTTAACTTCTCTAATATAAATAGTTTACACCTGGCTATCTTGGCATATGAGCAGATAAAGCTGAAGTCCATCTACAAAAAACCAACAGACCTACCCTGGGTCACTCTTATCAGGTCTAGAGGCTTTCACTCCTTTGTTAACTTTACTAGATAAGTGCCACCTTTTGTCCAAAACTGCAAGCACTTTAATGGATTGCCATTAAGAGTTAATGACAGACTTTGCGGAAGCAAAGACATCTCATGACACAAAAATTCCATTGCATCAGCCTGCTAATATCATAAAATTAACTTCCATTTATATCAAAGACCTAAATTCCCAAAATTATCGGTTCTGCTGTACCTCTAGCTCTATGATGAGGATGAGTTCTTAGTAAGAAACACGGGCTGAGATGAAAGATCTTTGGTGAGCCACAATGTTTCCAGACTTGGGGACTCGGATGCTCTCCACCATGACCTACAAACAATACAAACCTCTAAATGATCTGCTCATGATGAGTGAGCTGTGGGGCAGCTCTGTGCACCTCAGCATCAGAGGTGGAAGAAGGTCCACTTAATCAGAGCAGAAAGACAGGGAATAGAAAGACACAGGTCTGTCCCTTCACACTGTGTGCACCTATGCCTTGTGCCATTAATTGTACTGCTCCAGGAAACACACACAGCCTTGGATGAAGAGAGGTTTGGGGATTTATCCCATTATTTGGCTTAGGAAAGATAAATACCACCAACACTCAACAGCCAGGATCTGTCTCATTTCTGCCTTTTCTTCCTGAGAATGGATGGGAACAGCTCCTGTGCAGAGGCTTTGGATAGACAGAACAAAAAGAGGGGGCATGGAAAAGGCAGTGGGAGTCACAGAGCCCAGGGAGCAGAGGAGGCACTGCTTGGTTTCGGTGTCTGTCTCCGTTATGAGTAAGAAGGGCCCAAGAACTGGGGTGTGGCAGCCCTTTGGCACAGGCAGAGCAGGCACAGGAGCTGACAGAGGGTTTCCTCCAGGAGAGGCTGCAGTGCGAGCCAGGGCAGGAGGTTCCTGTGCCACTGTGAGCCGGGATCCAGCTCCAGCCTCTGCCAGAGCTCGGTGACTCACGGCGGGGGGAAGGCAAGACTTGGCAACCTGGGCTGTCTCACACAGCAGCAGGTTTTGTTCTCCAAGGGATAACCCAGGGACTGTGGCACAAGGCCAAACTCCTGAGTAAAGGACTGCAGTGCTTGTCCTTCTCTGGCCATTCCTAACAGCAAAGGACCTCATCAATTCATGCAGCACACAGGGTTTGACACATCCTCATCCTCCCTGCTCCCCAAATGATGGGGGAAGGCTGCACAGGAGTGATGCTGGTGGGATCAGGACTGTCCTGCTCCTTTCCCCTGCAGCAGTCAGACCTGGCAGGCCTCAGGAGCTGGGAATATCCACCTGGGACAGGACGCCACTCCCGTGCAGCACAGCGAAACCAGGGCTGTGATTCACAGGGGGAACCACTTCCCTTGGGACAGAGGTAATGGCTCCCATTTCCTGCTCTTTACCTACCCAATTTTTAAGGTTCCCATCCTCACCACAAGAATCACACAGCTTGCACAACAGCAGCTGGGCAGTTGTAGTTTACAGACCAGCACTTCAAGGTGTTTTTGGTGGGTACCTTTAAAGCTGGGATGCACCCACATGTGAGGAGAGCCCTGGGAAATGCCACCTTCTTTTTGGTAAACTCCTTCAGGATCACCATACATTGTTCTTAGGGGTCATGAAAAAAAAAAAAAACCTCAGGCCCTGTGAGTTTTATTAAGCCCCCATGTTAGAAGTGAATAATACACCCATGGTCTGGCTCCTGTGATGTACTGGGACCTGTGGCTGGCACTGTGTTCTCTGCAGAGGGGTTGAGTAACCATGTTCAAAGGATAACATGGCATTTCACTGCACTGGGACTGATTGTGAGATTAGAGTTAGGCAGGTGAAAGGGCTCAGTGCTGAAGTCTTTTCTGGAAAGCAACCATCTCAAAAAAGGTTCAAAGTATGATACCCCAAAAGGAGATACAACTAGGAGACACATTCACCATTTTTACAGATCACCAGATCATAAGATAACTCATGTTTAAAGGAACCCCAGAAAGACACATAGTTCAACCTCCTGTTCAAAGCAGAGTCAGCTATGAGGTCAGACCAGGTCACTCAGGGCACTGACTGGTCCATTTGCCTTTAGGATGCCTGTTGCAAGCATTGATGAGTTTGGGTTTTGCATGAAAACAGAAGGATTTGCATTTAGTGAAAAAGAAATGTTCAGAAAAAGCCTTTGAAACATCGATGAATACAGTCCACAGACTACCAGGAGTGAATTAATAGCAAAAGGCTCCCTAGTACTAATTCCTCTGATTTCCAATCTGCTCTGCTAAAGCAATGAATAAACTGAGCTCTAGTGGTTGACTCTCTAAATTCTGTAAATTTGCTCTCCACAAGTGGCAATGCCATTGCCAGCCTTGAGCATGTGGGTTTGTACAGTTTACATAGAAACACCCTTACCAGCAAAGTGTATTTGCTTCCTGGAAAAACACACCAACAGTAAAATGTTGGCTCTTTATAACTGCCCACAGAGCCCATCCCTGGAAGCAATAAGCCATTGGTTAAAGATTCCTTAGATTCTTAGTGACGTTTCCTGATAATGGTCCATTTATAAACACAGATTACAGTTCCTATGAAGGGCTTTAACAGCACTGGCTTGTTGTAAAGTGTGCTTTACCCTGGGTTATCAGAACAGTAGCTGTGTTCCTCCTATGGCAAAAGGGCAAATCCAGATACCTTCAGTCACCTTTTTCCACCACGAGTCTCCCTGAATTAACTGAAGACTGACGATCAGACAATGAACAAAGGGCTGAGTCTGCACAAAGGGCTAATACCAGGGTTACCATTATACCATGGGACTTCAAACCACCTCTGTGGTGGAAAGGGTTCCATGTTTTCTAAATTTCACCTTCAAATCACAGCTTTTCACTATTTTATCAATGTGGCTAAAGCAGTGACTTCTGAGGCAGGTGAGTTTATATTTTCTGAATTCTACAGTTTAACTTAATTCATATACCGGAAGGAGAATGTCCTTGATTTTGCTATAACTACATTCAGACCAAGGATTGCAGATGGAATAGTCTATAAAAAATACCAACATCATGAAAGGTGCTCTGCCTTAATGACAGAGTATGGAAGACAGGCAATATTTTTCACTTTAAAAGCTACATGAGGGCACTTTCTGAATCCAGAATAGATAGTGTGCTTCTGGCAGTCCTCCCACTGTCATTTCATCTGTTTTTCTTCCCAAAAACACATGTCTTCCACAGCTCTGGGTGACAAAACATGACACAAGGTTTATGCTGGGACCACAACCAACAGGCAAACAGAAATGCCAAGGGAAAGAATTTCTTTCTTGAGTGGTATTCCCAAAATTCCACCACAACCTTTTCTGGCTACCCCCTCCCTTGTCTGGCAGAGGCAGGAGCATCCCTTTGCCACGGTTTTCTTAAACTTTTCTTTGCTAAGTTTAGTGTCCTAAGCCTACAGCTGTAAATGGTGCTCCCAAATTATCAAATTCCATAGGTGTGTGTCACCTCCTGCCTCGTGGTACCAGTGTCTATCACCCTCTTCCTTATTGCCAGATCAACGATCCCCTCTAATCACCCTCTTCCTTATTGTCTAAATATTTCCTTTACTATCGTTCACACATGGGAATAACTTGTTTTAGCGTTTTACATGACAGGATATTTCACAAACCAGCAGCATAAAACAACATTAGAAACGCAGATCAGACCTCAGCTAACAATGCATTAAATGAGTGCATGGCAATCTCCTTTTTCTTTTCTGTTTTAATCTATACCATCAGTACTCTTAACCCCACCTACTAAATCCACAGCACACACCTAGCAGTGATACAAAAGGAGCTACAAAACATGTTATAAACTCAGGAAAAAAAGATGGGGATGGTGTGCCAGATTCATAAAGAGCAGCATTTCATCCCTGCAACTGCAGAATCCAGTTTTATAATTGTTTGTGCTGCTGACTTCCTTCAACACCTGTGACCCTGCTTGTCGTGGCTTCACTGCCTGCTGGAAACTTGGCAAAAGACAAGAGAAGAGATATTAGGGAACCAATGCTACATCCTGAGAGAGGCCATAAAGTCCAAAGGTTGAGCAGGATTGCCAGGAGCAGCCTGATAAAGGAAGGAAGCATGTGGCTCTGAGCAGACAAACTGCTGTGCCCGAGTACAATGTGTTCAGAGCCTGGAGCTGCACCCCAGTGTCTCCCACACTCCACAGAGCACACACTATCCAGGGACTCTTCCCAAACAGATCCCTTGAAAATGAATTATTTTAAGCCCCTTTCTGAAATGAGCATGTGACTGCTCAGTGCCAGAATTTCACAGATCTTAAATTTCAAAAAACACTCCTCTTTAGTTTTTAAATTAAGGTAGGATGATTTGTTGATTTAATAAAAGAAAAAATACCCCTTCTGAATTAGCATATTCAAACCTTTCCAAAATCTGGCTCCAGCAAAGAACTTGTCCTTAAAAATCTATCAGACTGTAACTAAGCTTGTCACTTGGCATGTGAAATAAATAAGCCAATAATCAGATCCTTCAGAAAATTTCAATTAAACCTCTAAAACTGTCTCATAAAATACCCAGCACTTGAAGAGTTTTTATTCAGAAGGCGAGCACAGTACCTAAAGGTTTCACATTAGGAAGGACACGGGGCATTAATAACTTCCCCCCTCTTTCCTACTCATCACTTGCTCAGTTACACAAGCACAGTGTTTTGTGATGCCACTCTGTGAATCTGAGCAGAAAGCCCTTTCCTGGCTTTCAGCACGAATGAAACCAAGAGCCCAGCACGGCCCCACAAAGGACTGAGCAAGCACAAGCAAAGAGCAGGACTGGCAGCCAGGGGAGGGAGGAAAAAGGACACGAATTGCTTTGAGCTCATATTGCTGCTGAGCACTTTCTATTATAAAACCATAACCTAATATGCTTTCAGGACTCTGAGCTGCTCCCCACCGTGCGTCTCCTTCCCTGAGCGGATCCTACAGGGATCTACCCCATTCCCAAAATGCGCCGGCGCGTCCGACAGCGCTCTCTGTTCTACTGTCATTATTCACTAAACACGAGGCAGGAGAAGCCCAGCAGTGCCCCTAAACACAACATGTGCCCGGAGAAGCAGCAGCACAGCCCGTAAGGAGGGCTCTCCCTGGGAGTGCAGTGCCTGGCTCGGCAGTGCTGTCTGTCCTCCCTGGGGAGCTCAGCTGTGGGAAGCAGGAGCAGGGAACTGCCTTTTTAGGACTGTGGCTGAGCGGGGCTGGGAAGCGCTGGGGCAGGATCAGGGCTCCAGCAGCAGTTCCTTGGCCTTATAAGGAGAAAGCCAGGTATTTTCCCAGCCAGCACATCCAGGTAAGGCCCGGCAGGACTTCCCGGGATCTCCCGCTGCCCACGAACGCCCTTGACCACTGCCACATCTGCTCGGTGCACACCAACAGCCCTGCTGTCCCCAGCCTGAGCATTTCGAATAGGCCTTATTAGGAAACAGGGAAGCTTAATTAACTAATTGGAAGATCATTTTGAGATCTGCAAAGGCAGATGGTTTGTGGGTGAACCGTTCTTGATATTAATGTGACATTTTAAGGCATTCACAGCAACGTTTTGGAGCGCAAGTCTCTAATGTCAGGCATCTTTTTAGCTGCCTACGTAAGAGGGAAGATTTCCAGAGGTGAGGAGCAACTGGATTCTCCAAGGGCTTTGACACAAGGGACAGGGCACCCAAAGCCTCAGACACTCAGCAGTCTGTTTAAGCAATCTTTAGGAACATACACAATTAAGGCTCTTCCCCTGTTGCTTAAAAATTAAGGCTGCTTGACAGAAAAGCCAATAAGTTTTAATTCCATTCAGTTGAAGTGGGATTTCTTGTTATCACCTGTTTTGTTTTTCCAGGGCACAAAACAAACTTAAAGCACTTCAGGACAAATCCACCTATATAGGATATACATGCAAGCAGGCCTGACCGTGAACTTTCCCATACTGTTGCTCTTTTTACTTTCCTGACTGTCATTTTTTATAAGTAAAAAGAGTAGGCTGTGACTGAAATAGAAAAAAAGTACCCCTTTCTCCCAGCAACATCCATTTTTAAAATTTGATTTTTGAATCTTTATCAGAAAAAAATGGCCACAAATATGGGGTATCCTTGGGTATTTTTCTTTGGGGAAATAAAAAAAAAGTAATTTCCCTTTAGATATGATTTAAAAAATAATTTGCAGTGGAAAGTTAAAATGAGACACTACCCACCCAGGATTAATCCAGCTTCTCAGTTGTGATTATGAAATGGCACATTGAAATTCAAAGAATTACCAAGATATTTTGCCATCTTAAGTTTTTTGAGGTTAAACTTTGATAACTGCCTGCCTGGAGATGCTGAAAAGTGTGGGTTTAGCTGAAAGGAGCTACTTTAAATTTAAAGATATGAGAATGGCTTGACAGTTTTGATCTGTACAACATTTTAAATCCACAGAGAAGTGTCTGCTCTGTATCCCAAAGTACTGCACCATTTGTGCCTTCAGGGAACAACCACAGCAGGAAGACCAAAACTTGGATTCCTCTTGCCACATCCTACTTGCAACATACTGTCAAGAAAATATGGGGGAAGTACTAATTCCCCCTAGGTAATCACAGGGCATCCATTTCTAGGATTCCTTGTGAGAGCCCCATCAGCAGAAACGAGGCCATGGACAACAGGAAAAATGATATGAATTAAATACATGAGATATGGGACAAACTTTGTCTGAGCTCAGAGGTATAGGACTTTCACCAGCTGTTGACTGGGCTGGGATTACATTTCCATAGCTCCAAAGGAGCAGCAGAGCAAGGTTACTTTCATAAAACGAATAAAAGTTTTGACACCAGGTCCCATATTGTAAATTTCTCCTTTAAAATAACCTGCTTGCCAAAGCAGTTCAGCTGCCAGAAGGGGAGAGAGGCTGGGAAACTTTATTCCCTTTTAACAGCAACGAGTAGGCTGTGCTGCTCAGGTACACGAGGCATTGCTCCAGAACCAGGGAGTGTTGGCTCATTAGGAGCAATTAAAAAAAAAAAAATCTGAGGGGACTTTAAAAACAACAACTTCCCAAAACAAAACATGCATATGTACCACATGCATTTGTTTATGCAGCTGTAATGAGTGATGAAATCCATTTATTGGCTGAGGTCACAAGATTCTAAGCAGGTCTTTGTTTAATCTCAATAAGTCATGACATTTCCCTACTACTTATATTAATGAGATTTGGATGAACATTTTCAAACTTATGCACCTGTTTTTTAACGCTGCTTACCAACTGCACTTCTCTGCTTCTCTGCAGACAGAACAGGCTGTCCTGGAGGGCTCACTTCCATCAAGCACCCTAAAAACAGATACAGAAACCTGGGTTTAGTTGAACACACGCCTGCAGTTCTTGAATTCAGCACATCTTCTGCAGTTTTTACTCAGACTGAGACTCTGGGCAACCTACAAAGAGCGCAAATAAAAATCAATGAGACCATTAGTGGGATGAATACTTACAGCATCAGCCCTTCTATAACCACAAAGTCTGCCCAGATGGATGCCCTTAAAAGACTTTCAGAAGGTTTGCTCCAGACAATGGCTCTCATTACAGCACTTGCTGTGACTTGGGAGAATAAAACGAAGATAAATGCAGCTGTTTCTGCTCACATTAATGCAGCATTAGTGCCCTCAGTAACAAAGGTAGGACAGAGTATGCAGGAAAATAAAAGATTCAGCACAAATAACTATTAAGCTACATGTTTGGTGTATTTATATACTGTGCTAGGCTTTAGATGTATTATTATACAGCTTTAACATCAGTAATCCTGCACATAAATCACGACCATGTCTTTAGCTTTGATATTAAGGAGAAGAAAAAAGAGCAAGACCAAAGATATTTGGAACTGCTGTTTTTGTCATTACACTGCTTAGCTTTGCAAACAGCTCTGATGTTTTGTGAGGATCAGATCAAAACTAAATGAATACAGGTCCACTGGTAATACAAAGAGAGTGATTTTGTATTAGTTCTTTCAAGAAGGGAAAAAAGGTTGGACTCTCGGGCTGAACAAAAAGTCAGTGTACCCAAAGTACCAGGACAGAGCATCCCAGACAGAGAAAAGTTCTCTGGGCCTGTCAGGTGTGAGGGAAAGTGTTGCTCCAATACCTTTCTCTGTTCTGTCTCTCCTTTGGCCCATTCCCCTCCTGCTCTCCAGAGTCCCAAAGGAGCCAGGAGAACAGGTGGATTTTCCAGTGTGTCAGCAAACCAAGATGGCAGGAGGATATGAGTGCAATGTAAGGACCTTTCACCTGGAATGTTTTGTTCCAAGCAGCCTCTTTTTTATGTGCAAAAGCACAAAGTACAAGATAATTTGTCCAGCAATTTGGACCCAAATTTAGGAAGGCTTTAACAAAGCCAAAGTCAAATAGGCATAACCAGCAAAGTCTGTGCATCACCCAACTGGCACCAACACAGTGTGTTCCTATTCCTTGCATTTTTTACCATTACTTTTGTTGATGTAGGAAAATAATACGCACTATTGCCTCAGAAATTTATATAAGATAGCTATATTAAAGGGAAAATAAACTCAAATGCTATCTTCCTACCTTATTGTAAGTCTTTCCCCATTTCCAAAGTCCTCTCTGGTTATTTTCCTTTCACTTTTGGGATTCACTGTCTCAGAATGTCCAAAAGAAAATGGCTGTAGTTACTGAAGCCAGAGTTACAACTGAGAAACACGTATCAGTAAAATCCATTCTTTAATATGTGAGCCCACATGAACTAAACCCAGCTGAAAACATCTGAGAAGTTAAATTAAAATAAATAACTGTGAGAGTTAAGTAAACAGTTCCCTTACTGGATTTGCTATAACTGACTAAAACCATTCTTCCTCTTTCCACATTAAAGGAGAGGCCTAAAACCACATTTTGCATATTTCATTTGTTCAAACCTTTTCTAACCTGGTTCCCAGGTCAGATCAAGTCTAAAAAAAAAACTTTAAAAAGTGAATCTAACATTGTTCTAAAATAACAGAATTCAGTGGAGTGTGAACAGCAGGACTATCAATAAATGTCTACTCTTATTCCTAGACCCAGAATTCTAAACAATTTTTAGCCCCTAAGATTCACAATTTATTGAACTGAACTTGCACACCAGCTTTAGCAATCAATGTTACCCATCTGATTGCCTCTGAATGCTTTCACCAGAGAGAGGAACTGCACATTTGGAGAAAGAAAAACATTTCTGTGATTGTTTTAAAAATCGCAGTTGAAAGTTTCTGGAAAGGTCAGAAAGCAAGTTCTCCTGGTAGACATAGATTAGCAGCAGAGGGTAGGCAAGGTGCTCAGGGTGTATGGCAAGGGTAATCCATCAGATTGATAGCACCACTATGTATATGGTACAATTATATCTTATCTCCCCAGCCCTGCAACCAAAATAAACCCCATGGAAGCCTTGGAGTCTGCTTCTGTTGTCTTTAAGTACACACCCCTTAGGGTGGCGACCCAGGACACACCACACGCCTTTTACCTCATGTAAGACAAAAGCAAAACAAATATAATCAGTATTTTTCCTTTTAGGACTCTCACTGAGCCTCTTTGATGTGTTTTCCCTAATCGTTTTCTCTTTTTAATCATCACACTCAGGGGTTTCTCGGAGCTTATTATGGTTTAGGTTTTATGTAACCTCTTCCAGGCGGGCGCCTTCCCAAGCTCCCAACACAGCAACTGCTGTAACAGTACACAGCAACTCTACACCAAGGAATACCTTGGCCAAATGAAACCAAAAGGGAAATTTAGATGAGTACATTCTGCTTAGGTTGGAATTTTGGCTCAGACACAAGAGTTCACACTCCTGGTCTTGCAAAAAGAAGCTCTAATGGAGATACTGAAAATGAAAGTATCTCTTCTACTTCAAAGCTGAAAATCCGGCAGCTTCTACAAAGTGTTTTTCTGCTCTGGGAAATTTTACTTGTCTACACCCATTCATGAAGGGGAAATCCTTGGTCCTGCAAGTTACCTGCGGGTTTGCCATTCACTTGACTAGACCTGAGACTCTGCCAGTGTGATTTACTGGCATAAAAGTAGTTAAATTTAAATTTCCAATTTCCATGTGGCTGCTTGCCAATATTTCTTTGTCTTAATAAGAGCAATTATTCACATTTACATTTTATCTTGATTCTCTCCAGCAACATTCCTATTTACCTAGAGAATCCGTCAATGGATTACTACATTCTTTTACCTAAGAGGTGCATTGGTGTCCTATAGTACAAAAATTTTCCTGATCCACTATTAACAAAATGGCTCAATTTATAACAGGCATCACATAAACCTCACATAAATGGAATACCTATAAAATATCTGGTAAACAGCTGCCCCCCTGTCCAAGGTGCCAGTAGATTCATGAGGTTCTAGGGTTAATTTCCATTTATCAGCTAAGAATTACTGATATCACTGATACTCATTTCTGTTGTTCCATGTCAGGACGCTGCCCATGGAGGAAGCAGGAGCTGGGACAAGAACTGGAAACATTTCCTTCACGTGGGAAGGTGCCCTGCTAAGAAACTGCTTATTGAACCTGACAGCAGGCGTATAAACAACATTAGAGGGAGTGCTCACACATGTACTCCCAATAAAGGGGAGGACAAGGCGGTGAAAGTCAGAGCTATTACAAGACAAATACAAATTAAAGATATTGTTTTTAATCTCCGGGATACTAAAATATTGTTTGAGAGCTCCCAGTGTTTGGGGGAGGAGGGAGGGAAAGAAAGGGGTAGGGGAGCTTGTAGGCTCTGTTGAGACTTTTTTAATGGTTTCTGCCACCTTTTGTGGGAAAATCATGCTAGAGAAAAGCAAGAGAGGATTTTGAAACTAACAGAAAAGGACTTGCTAAAAGGTACTTTGCTCTCTGTAAAACTTCCCATGGGGCCTGAAAAAGCACCCTGAGCACGCCCTTTATCACACAGCTTTGCATATGAAATGCTGTTTGTTTCAGAGGCAGTTGCATATTTTTACCTGCGGGGTTATTCCTGTCAGTTGTCCCCTGATTACCGATCTGTGAGAAGCAAGCGAAGGAGTCAGAGCTACCACAAAGGCAGAAGCACAACTACTGAAGTTCATGGGATTTTCAGCATTCCGCCTCCTTACCCCAAAACTTTAACCTTGGAGTGAACACTGCCATGTGTATTTTTTGTTTAGCTGCCTGGTGGGCCACCTGAAAATCATCAGCACTCTGAGAAGAAAGCTGCTATGGTTTATTCGGAATTTCCTTAACCCGAAGTCCTGCTGTGCATTACCATTTCCCAGAAAGGTGCATTGTTCTATCAGCACCCCTATCAAATTCAAGAGCAGAGCCGCGCTGTCGGGACGTGCAGCAGCTCAGATAGGCCGGGCTGTTGCAATTCTGTTGCAATCCTGAGCAGAAAACAGAACATTAACACTGGCATGCTGCTCCCACGCCCTCCCCTCTCTAGGCTTCCCATTAACTCCGTGACACCCTGCAAAGCACAGGATTTATTTACACAACACCACTCTTGAGACGGGCCTTTGTTCGGCTGCAATGTTGACAAGGCTTAGGAAGCACTACCCGCCGGAGTAAAGGTGTATTAAGCATCAACTGAGGATGAAAGAAATGCTTTGAGACTGGCTTGATCGAATTTCCAGCTGCAGCACAATTCCCTTTCAGCCAGGAGCTGCTGGGACAAACTAGGGAAGCTCCTGCCTTTCGCAGAGAGCGCTGGCTGGCACTCACACGGCGGTTCCACGAGGACTTTAATCCGGGATATGTGGTGACACCCTGAAAAGGAGCAAATTCCTCTCTGCCCAGCCATTCAGGTTTTTGCTGGGCTGGATGGAGCCGAGTTTCCCAAGAGGCTTCACCTCGTGGCTGTGTCAGCGCCAGGGAGGGGACAGCGTGGGAGCCGGAAGGAGGCAGGGCTGGCTCTGGTGTCAGCAGCGCCGGCCGAGCACACGGCGCTCCCCGCGTCATTCCTGGCTCTGCTGATTTACATCTGCTCGGGAGCGCTCCTCGCTTTGCCTTAAAAAGCCTTGCTAGATGGAGAGCGCTTTACTACGTAACACAGGTGTAAAAACAGCCAGGGAAGCTCAGGGGCGGATTTATGGGGCCGTAAGCTTCACCTCCCCACTCATCTGGCTGTGGCACCCATCCTCTTCCCTAAGGGGGGATATAAACCAGAATTCCCATGTTTCACGTGGTCAGCTTCTTGCCAAAGGTCTGGACTGAGAAACAGAGCTTATTCTTTAGGAAACAACCAGTGGGAAGGTGGAGAGGTGCTGGTGGCTGTGCCTAAGCATCCCTCTTCCGAGAAGCTGCCATGTGATAATTCCTCCTACATCAACAACTCCAAATCACTGTCAGAGCCCCTCAAAGCAGAGACTCTGAATGTAAAGAAAATGATACAACCCCCACAAAAAGCAAGCCCTTAGCAACAAGGAAGATATTTGGTCAAAAAAAGTCCAAGAGTGACCAAAGAGTTGAACTGGCATAAATCTAAGTGCCAGTATATGCTTCACACAGTTCTGGGTCAGATTGAAAATGCATTACAAGGCTCATGAACCAATAAAAATGCCATTGATTGATATCCTAAAAGCAAACGGGAGACAGTAAGGAATATTTTATACCAAAAGTTAATCCTAGATCTTCTTCCAGAAAAAAATCCCCTGCTTCTCCATACCTACTCCTTAGTGTATTTAAAAAAAATAAAAATAGTTCATACCACTTGTCCAGCATTTATTCCCCTCAGATCTGCCTGCTTTACTAGGACTTCAGTCTTATTATGCCCATTTTACAGGGAGGGAAATCAAGCTAGAGAGATGCTAAAGGTGATTAAGGGTCATTCAGTAGGGAGGCTAAAGCAGGGAAGTGTGCAATTCCCATTTGAGTTGACTCTCTTCTCCTGTTTTTCCTCTTTGGGCATATAAAAAATGAGATTACTTTTCATTAAACTCACAAGGTTATGTTAAAGAGGTAAACAAAACTTTTTTTGCCAAACTTTTAAAGTTTTCTCAGTTGTCTGGAAAGGAAATACATTCCCCACCAGTACTGCTTAAGGGTTAGGTGAATACTCTGCTGACCAATAACATAAATGTGAAATATACTGCTGTTCTTAATAATATTTATGTAATAATCCAGTGCTGAAATTTGCTATCATTGAACTGACCTCAGATCTCTGACATAAATGCCTATTTGAAGCACCTGGCAATGGGCTGGGAGCATCCACACCCAAAAGTGCTTTGTCTGGGCCTGCAGCTCTGCCAGCCACACACCTTTTCCTACACAGGCTGCAGGAACAGGGAAACATCAGCACAAAACGTGCTTATGTAGAGCAAGGCTACGTTGTACCATTAACTCTTACAACACACGTGCTTCACCTCCCTCACATGACTTACCTGAGCCCACGGCTCTCTCCTCACTCAACAGAAACCTCTGGAAATCTGTGCGTGCTGCAGCTGGTACACAGCTCTCTAAATACCACACAGCCACTTCTGGAATGGCTTTCTAGTCGTTTCCTATTAAAAAATAAAATTAAAAAAAAAATAAAAAAAAGGTAAAATTTAAACCAATCTGAATTTCAATTCGCAGCCATCACAGCATTTAGGCCTTTGCTTTAGCAATGTCCTTTTATTCTAAAAACTTATGAACTTATTTTAACATATTCAAATGTTATGACTTTTTCATACATTCTCTACAGACTGTAAACAGTCCTGTGAGCTGAGCAACCCATCCTCCAAAGGCACTGCCAGCTGCTCATGGCCTTGCTCTAGCACACATGGGAGCAGTGCTCCTGAGCCCACTGCAAAAATACAGATCTCAGGTAGTGATCCTTATGATTCTGCGCTAAATTTGCCATCTCTACTTCCTTCTGAAACAAGAGAACATAGAGATGCTGTAGTGTTGGCAGCTGCATACAGTTTTTACCACAGAATTTTGAGAGGCTGGGCATCCTGGCTCTTCTCCTGTGGAAGTCCTGAGGGTCTGCTGTGGGTGAGACCGGGACATTCCCAGCCCATGAGGGACAGGGCTGCCCAGACAGGGAGGGGCAGCAACGTCACTGTGTGATAGCTCAGCCGGAATCAGAGATCAGCTTGTTGTTTATTAATCAGGTGGGACACAGGAAGAGAAGCAGTTCAGCAGCACCTTCTCCAAAACAGAAGCCTTGAACTTTGCTTGTGCTTCCAGGCACTGTCCTTCCCAGGCCGTGCCCTTTCCTCCCCACATTGCCTTCCTTGGCTCTTTGGCAATCCTAACTGCTCCCACACCATGACTCCAACACAAATGACTGTCATCCACAGTGAATGTTTCCATTTGAATTACGTGAGCAGGCACTCTGTAAACTTCCCCACAGGCTCCACCACACTAATCCCTGGGAAGGAGCAACCTGCAGGACCTACTTTCACTGTTGAATGCTTTCTCTGTTTGTTGCTCCTCCTGTCGGAGCCATTACCCGAATTCAGACAGGTGTCCTTACATCTGCCACCCACCAGCCACTGCTGACATTCAGGACAGGAACTGGCTGTGTCCAAGCCCAGGCCCACAGCACAGAGCAGGAAAGCTTGATCACTCCCTGGAAACCCCTGAGCTCTGTGCTGCTTTTCACTGGGCAGTTTTGGTCTCATGCAGACTCGCTTCCTCCCCTTCTCCTGTTGCAAGTGCTGCTCTTTATCCCAGGTTGCCAGGAGCCTACTGTGCCAACAGCTGCTAAGACAGAGCAAGGTGTCAACTTTGACAGGATGCCAGATTGTTTATTAATTAAAAATTTAAGCACTCTGTAACTATCCTGGGACCTGAATCAAAACTGAGCTGTTTTACCAAGGGCTCTGAATGGTTAAATCCAGTTATTCTGAGGCTTTCAGTCACAACTGGCAACCACAAATAAATCCATTTTGTTGACACTACTGTCTGTTTATTGAAATACCCAAAGACCACAAAACTACCTTTAGTTCTCCACAGTGAAACCCCACCTCAGTAATACAGGAACATATGCACCTTTCCAGCAGAATCTTTCCCCCTGAACACAATAAATATCTTTTCAAAGGCGTTCACCTGCCTTCCCAGCACTCAGCATCAATATGCTTCTATTTGTATGGTACATTTTTCCTGCTGCCAGCTCCCAATGCCAAGCAGAGCCGTCTGCTTCCCATATGCCACCCGTCCTCCAGTGCCTCCTCTCCTGCTTACCTTCCCCCTCTGGGCTCCCACTGTGGATCAACTGCTACTCTGCCAGCCTTCTTGGTGTGTAGAGGATTTTTCGGACTGCAAGCTCCACAGGATGGGAACTCTGCCCAACTCTCTATTTCCCAGAGCACCAGCTAAGCTGTGGTATAGAAATAATGAGCACAGAGACGTTATTGGTGTGACATTTAGATTTGTAATATCCCAAACATCCTTTTAGAGCAAGGTGTCCCTGCCCAAGGCAAGGGGGTTGGGACAAGACTATCTTTAAGTTCCCTTCCAACCCCAGCCATTGCAGGATTCTAAAAAGCATGGGAAGCAAGGCTCCAGGGCTCCTTTCAGACTCATCTCTAGACAATGTGGTTAACTTCCAATTGCTTAGGGTTTTGGTCAAAAATTAAAAAATACAACTGTTTGAATAAAAAATTATAAAGTTCATTACTTTTTTGAAAATATATTTCTGAGCACTTGCAGTTAGCACTGAAATCCTCTATAGCACAATAGTGAGAAATTTAGTATAACTACTGAGTGAAGAGGTCATCCTATCCACTTTAGAGACAACCATATCACATCTTTCATTCAGATGTTGCTGCACATCAACATCCAGGGTTTGAATTGCTCAGGTAGCATTCTTCGGAAAATGGAAAATGTTTTTAGTGGTTCCTCCCTCACTTCTGCAGCCTTTCTGTGTGTTTACAGCACTGCTGTCCTGCCCTAGAGGTAACCCAACAGGTCTTGCAAAGCCTCCTAACTTTGCCCCACCTCCATCATTCACAATCTTGTCTCTCTAACCTACTCATTTTCCCCCATTCCACAAACTATTAGTTTCAAAGAAATTCAGAGATTAATTAAAATGATTGGTGGGATGAGTAGGTGAGGGGGACAGGCTAAAGGGCTTGACAAGAAGAAAGATGAAAAGGACTAAGTGCGTATGGCTTGGTTATGCGATGACTAATGGAGGGTGGAGGAGATGGACACGATATTCATTTACAAGTGCCTGTGGTTCTGAAGAGCATTTTTCATGTGCAAAATGAAGACTCGCTCAAGACTGGCTGGGGTTTTTTAGAGTTTTGGTTCCAGGGTCCTCCATGCCAAGTTCTGAGTCCCACTGTTCCCCCAGCCTAAGCATTCCCACCTTTTCCCTGTGTCCCCAAATGTATTGATTTGTTTTTATGTCAGACTCAGTTCCTGGATCTCCACCTGGCCACAGGAGTCGTGCTGGGAGCAAAGAGCAGGAGGAGAGGCCACGGAAGCCGGGGGTGGATGAGGTGGCAGCTCTGCCACGCCTGTGCTGTGCTGCAGACTTGGACCCACTTGAACCGGAGACACAAACACACCCTGAGGAACCGGCAAGGGACTGGGACCGGCAGAACCTGGGAATGATTTTACTTCCCCTTGGCCAAAGTTCCTTGTGCCCTCTGACTCCCATCTTCTTTTACTATGCTTTGATGGAGTGAATGAGAGAAAAACACTTGTGCTTTTTGACTCTCCAAACTCTTGTCTCCCCCAGTTGGAGAAATCTGGTCTCTAGTAATTCCTTAAGCAAGTGGAAAGCAGTGTGGCAACATCCAGCAATTCCCAGTTCTATTCACTTTAAGATGTGAAGAAGAATATCGCACTTAGAAAGTGTGAAATCCTTTTATTTTTTTTTTTTTTTAAAAGGCAAAAAAAATCTATATAATACTTTTCTATACAATAAAAATGTTATGGAAACTTCTCTGAGGAGGAGAAAAAGCAAAATAGTCTAACATGTCTAAAGAAAATGATATCATGAAATACTGAATATACATGTAATAAAACTTTATGGAAAAAAGTGGTTTTTTCTTTGACCAGTGTTTCCAGTATGAAGAAATCAGAAACTGACATTTATCCTTTTTTCTTTCCTTTTTTTTTTCTTTCTTCAGATGATTTTGAAATATGCCAAAATCATTTGAGATGCAGGAGTGAAACAAAACAAATCCATTTATTCCTGGACACCAAATATAATTTAGATGGATGTGGTGTGTGTAAGAAATTTTAATCTGTCCCTGAAAAGCCATTTAATTATTCAGATTATCTGATTGCCTCACTCAGGCTTCTATTGATTGATTAGAGAAGTTTATAAATCAAAATGTGCATTACTGCTGCTCAACACATCGGCCTCTTAGAAATACAGGGCAGGGATTGGCAATTCCTAGCCACAAGTTTGTTTATTGAGCCATGTAAATGGCTCTGGTTTGTACCTGGCTCAGGAAGTGTTCCTTCATCCTACTAAAGGAATATTTTCTTAAGGACGTCAGGAAAGGGCAAATAAAAGCCCAGAATTAATAGGTGTTTAATAAATCAGGGCATAGCCACCAGAATTCCCAGCTCTTTGGCTAATGGCCATGAAGGATCATTATCCATGGCTCCCACTTCTGGATCTGCTGCACTCTGAAGGTCTCAGGTGCTGAACTTGGGACTGAAGTCTCAGCCCAGCCCTTCCTAAGGGTCCCAACTAGGCAGAGAATCCCTTGAGAGCAGCCAGGAGCTCTTGTCTCTGATTCCAGCGCTCTCCTGCTCCCCACAACCTTCACAAGCACCTTGACTCTCTATTGCAGCCTGCACCAAATAACCTCCAGTGAGCAGCAATTAACGTAATGAGTGTCCCCCACAGCTACAGGGCCTCAGCTCCTACACGTCTCCAGCAAACTGGAATGTCTGCTCCTGAAACCCCGCCTCTGCAAGCGGAAGGAAGTACAGAGCTCAAATGGGTGGAGGGGAAAAAATTAAATTAAATTAATCCCTCCAGCCTGATCCAACCCTCACTAAAGTTAATCAAAACCTTGCATTGATATCAGTGGGCTCCAAAGGCAGTTTTTCAGGTTATACAAATCTGTAATAAATAGAGTGGTTTAAGCTACACTGAGCATGTTCCTCACAGTCTGAACTTAGCTTTCTAGGACAAAAGCAACGTGCAGAAGAAAACCCCAAAAGATAAAGCAACACAACCAATTAAATACATAAAGTTAATCAGAATAAATTTTATTAGTAGTATTTGTATATACAGCAAATCAATTGCATGGCTTCCTATGTACCAGAAACCACAAACAACCCCCCCTTTTTTTAGCTTTATTTGGAAATATTTAAAATATTTTATTACAAAATAAAAAAATCCACACAATAAATGACTTTGAATTCAAGTCTTGCATTTCTCCAGATTTTCTTCCTTGCCCTTTATAAACACAAAAACTGCAGGGCGACACAGAGATCATTTATGGGCTGTCTCCAGGGGTTGTAACACATCAAGGATAGCCACATCAGATCCGCCGAGATATCCATCTCTGACGGGATCCAGGAGAGGGTCCCTAGGGAGACGCACAAAACCAGGGATGCCCCCCCGGGCACAAGTCATTTGCAGCTCTGGGATTTCCAGAGCCAGTGTAGATGTTCTGTGATTCACAGACCTTCAGTGATTTCTCTTCTGTGAATTCATCCAATCACGTTAAAATCCCTCAGTCCACCCTTGCCAGGGAGTTCCAGCGCTGAACCACAGTTCTGTGAGGACATTTCTCTGGTTTATTCCGAACCTGCCAGTTTCATTTGATGCCCCTTGGCTCTGGGGCCAGGAGAGTCAGTCACTGGTCTCTATTTATCTTGTATGTAAAGATTAAAAAGGAATTAAGCAACTGCTTTGAGTGCTCACTGCATTAATGAATTTCAGAGATTTTCTTATGCATGTGCAGTAACTTAGTGCTGTTTGGATGAACAGTTTATGCAGTTGAAGTTTGAGTTACCTGCAGCCCAGAGAGATGCTGCCTCTGTGAAGGCTGTGCAGACACCAGCACTTCGTATTTTGTGCCACAGTTAACTACTGCATGTATTATTTCTATCATTCCAGTGAACACTGGTGCCCACCGTGTGGCCAAAGTCAGGTGGGAACACCAGGGAAATATGCAGAGGAAAAACCCCCAATGATTTCAAAGAGGGGAGCTGGACCTTCACTTTTCTTTTACAGCTGCTGATGTTTCTGTTTGCTTCACTGCTCCTTCATATACGGTAACTGGTAATTATGTCATTATATCCAGGAAAAAAATAGCACTGGAGAATTTGAAAGTGTGTTTTCAAAACTGGACCTAAGTTTGTTAGCTTCACATATCGTGAGAAGGGATTAAACCTGACAGACCAAGTTCTGCACTGAAAAAAGCTGAACAGCAGGTAACAGCTTCGTGTTGGAAGCAGAAGGAGCACTTGTTGCACTGCTGGCAATCAAACACATCGGTACAGCCCTGCAGTCCCTATGCCACCCCGTATTGTCACCGTCTGTCCTCAAATACCTGCTGCACTTTATTCCAGAGGCAGCTGCCTGTCAGCAGTCCTAAATCCCCAGCCCCTCGTGAGAATGAAGGGTGTGTGCGGGGCAGGGTAAGGAAAACGAATGCCTTTTATCAGCGCTCTGCCCTGGAACGCCGCTCGCTCCAGCGAACCAGACAGCTTCCATCTGTTGCTCCGAGGGGAACATGCCAGCAGGGACTTTTCTCCTCCACCGCGATCCTTCGGCTCCAGCCCTTATTTTCCCTCCCGACTAACCTGCACTTCCACAGCAATACTGGGACACTGTCTAAAATTAGGCCGTCGCTGTTCCCTCCCCTTGGAGGACGAGTTCAGAGAAACCCATCAGCAACCCGGCTTTTTCCTGTCGGGTTTTATTTCCCCTCTGTATTCTCCCGGTTATTCCTGAGGCCAGGAATTGACGTCCCGGCTCTCTGTAAAGGCAAAGCCGTGCCGGAGGCGGAGGTGCGGGGGCGGACGCGAACACCCGCGGCCGAAACCCGCGGCTCCCGCTGGGCTGGGCGGACGAGCGGGGACTCCACAGGACCCGCGGGGCCTCAGCCCGGGGCGGGGAGCGCGGGGTGCCCCCGGTGCCGCCCCCGGCGCTGCCTGGAAGCCGCGGGGGCGGCGGGACGGGGAAACCACGTGGGGCTCCCCGGGAGCGCCACCTGAAGGGCCGAACCACCGCCGGGAGAGGGAGGAGCGGCGAAGCGAGGTGGGGAACAGAGCACAGCCCGAAACCCGGCGGAGGCAGCGGCCGCCAAGCAAGCAAACAAACACACAAACAAATAAAGCGAGGCACAGGCGCACCGGGAGCGGCGGCGGGCCGGGGCCGAGCGCGGGGCCCCCGCGGTTGGTTCAGCGCCCGGGCGGCCCCGCCGGCCAACGCCGCGCGCGCGGGACGCGGTAACCAGATATTTCAAAAACAAAGACGTCAGCCCACACTGCCCCGCGCGCGCCCCCCCGGCATTACGTCATCCCACAAGGCCCCGCGCGCTCAAGAAGCTTCTGAAGGGGGGGGGTGGCCATGGCGACCCGGGCCGGGTCCGCGCGCCGAGCCCTGGCCCCGCCCCACCGGGGACGGGGCGGCGGCAGCCAATGGGGAGCGCGCGGAGTGACATCATGCGCTATTTTTAGCGGGCTCGCGGCCGCTGATAAGTGAAGGGCTGCACGGCGGGAGCGGGCGCAGAGCGCGGGGCGGGCGGGAGCGAACGAGCGCGACTGAGTGCGGCCGCCGGGACGGTGGAGCGGGAATAGCGCGGAGCCGGGCAGGGAAAGTACTTGCGGCGGCCGAGCGGCGTCCCGGCACCACCGGCACAAGGAGGAGGAGGGCGGCGAGGCGCCCCGCCAGGCCGCGCGGGCTCTCAGCGCGGCGGCGGCAGCGGCGATCCAGTAAGGCTCCGCGTTTCTCCTTCCTCGGCTCCGCGTTCCCCTTCCCCGGGAGGGTCGGGGTTCCCGCGGGGAGCTGAGCGGCGGCCGGGCAGCTTCCCCTCCCCGGACTGTGTTCTATGAGTGCAAAGATGGAGCCTACTTTCTACGAGGATGCGCTGAGCGCCGGCTTCGCACCGCCGGAGAGCGGCGGATACGGATACAATAACGCCAAGGTGCTGAAGCAGAACATGACGCTGAACCTGTCCGACCCCTCCAGCAACCTGAAGCCGCATCTGAGGAACAAGAACGCCGACATCCTCACCTCGCCTGACGTGGGGCTCCTCAAACTGGCCTCGCCCGAGCTGGAGCGGCTCATCATCCAGTCCAGCAACGGGCTGATCACCACCACGCCGACCCCAACGCAGTTCCTGTGCCCCAAGAATGTCACCGACGAGCAGGAGGGGTTCGCCGAGGGCTTCGTGAGAGCCTTGGCGGAGCTGCACAACCAGAACACGCTGCCCAGCGTCACCTCGGCCGCCCAGCCTGTCACCAGCGGGATGGCACCTGTGTCCTCCATGGCCGGCAGCACCAGCTTCAACACCAGTTTGCACAGCGAGCCCCCGGTGTACGCCAACCTCAGCAACTTCAACCCCAACGCGCTCAGCTCCGCGCCCAACTACAACGCCAACAGCATGGGATACGCGCCCCAGCATCACATAAACCCCCAGATGCCCGTGCAGCATCCCCGGCTCCAGGCTCTGAAAGAGGAGCCGCAGACTGTACCTGAAATGCCGGGGGAAACCCCTCCCCTGTCCCCCATTGACATGGAGTCACAGGAGAGAATCAAAGCCGAGAGAAAGCGCATGAGGAACAGAATCGCGGCGTCCAAATGCCGGAAAAGGAAGTTGGAAAGGATTGCCCGGTTGGAAGAAAAAGTGAAAACTTTGAAAGCCCAGAACTCAGAGCTGGCATCCACTGCCAACATGCTCAGAGAACAGGTTGCACAGCTTAAGCAGAAGGTCATGAACCACGTCAACAGCGGGTGCCAGCTCATGCTCACACAGCAGTTGCAGACGTTTTGAAGAGACTCTTCAGCGAGAACTGTGTGTTGTGGTACAACTAAAACAGGAAAAATCCAAAGTGGCAGAGGCATAAAGCTAATGGCAAAAGCTGAGAGGCTGAGTCCTGCCTGTGCTCCGCAAAGCGCATGTGTGGAAAGACTGGCAAAGCCTTCAGCTGGAGCCGGGAGTGCAGCGGCCAGCGCTGCTCCGGGAAGTGCTGTTCCTGCTCGGATGAGATGTCAGATCTTCGTTTAACATTGACCAAGACCTGCATGGACCTAACATTCGATGATCATTCAGTATTAAAGGTTAAACTGCAATAGAAACTGTAGATTGCTTTATGTAGTATTCCTTAAAAAAAAAAAAAAAAAGTGGGAGGGAGGTTTGTGGGAGGCTGATAAACAAAAAAAAAAAAGAACTGTTCTGCCTGCCTTCAAGTAAATTGTGTATGTACATATCTTTTTTTATTTTATTTTATGAAAGTTGATTAATGTCAATAAACTACTTCATGACTTTGTAAGTTATTTTTATGTTGTTTATTTGGGCACTGCCCAGTATTGTTTGTAAATAAGAGGCTTTTTTTTAGCACTCTGAGTTTACCATTTGTAATAAAGTATAATTTTTTAATGTTTCTGTTTCTGGAAAAATCTAGAAGGTTCTATTATATTTAAGAAAAATAAAATAATTAAAATGTATTTTCCCTTCACACTTTTTTTTTTTGCTAGTACCTGAGTTGGGAAAATGCCCTTTAAGCTGTGCTCTGAAGGGTAGGGATTACTCTGAACTTACTCTGTAACTCCAGATTTGTCCTGGTGAAGGTGTGAGGAGGGGAGGGAGAAGCCTCAGTGAGTGAGATCGTGCTCACTAAACTCATACACAACTTTTGGGGGTTGTCCTGAAGTTGTATTCCCCAGCTGCAGCCTGCCTCGCCTGCTGCGTTCTTGGGGCCCAGGTTAGACATCTGACTTGAGGCAGGGTTGTGGAGGGCTGGGAAGGCAGGGAATGAAATTGTTCCATAACTGGAGCAACTGGCTACTTGATCTGACATGCTTTTTATTAAATTAATGCCCTCAAGAAGATAAGGCAGGTGGTTGTATTAAAAAAATTACGCTGTAGGCTTCAAAACTAAAAATATTCACCTTTATCCCCGTGTTTTCTCAGGTACGAGGTGATTCTTGTCTGTTAATATTTATGACAATGCTGCTGTCAACAGTAAAATAGGTTTATAACCCTTTCCCTGTCTCGAAATCCTTTCCCTTTTGGGGATTACTCTTGGTTCTAACCTTCTTGGCAGTGGTAAAGCTGGGAAAACTGAATCTAGTGGGAAATGAAAATAGCAACGTGTTGAAAAACAGCAACTCCTGTTGCTTGTTTCCAGCAATTTGCTGAAAGTAGCAACTTCTCAGGCGCTTCCCAGGTATTTTTTACAAATCAATCCTGATTTTTAGTACAATGACAATATACACTTATATCTCAGAAACATGCTACTTTACTTGACAGGGGTGGGAAACAGCTTTATTACCAGGATTCTAAACACTGTGCCCAATTAATTTTGTTTAATAAACCCATTTGAAAGAGACCAGATGTTTTCCTGTTTGCTGTTTGGAGCCAAACAGCTAAGAGAAAATAGATGATAGCAAAAGACTGCCAGAAAATATCAGACAATCAATACTCTCAAGCAGGCAGGGTTTTTAAAAAAAAGTCTTTTTTTTTATCTTAAATTGGAACAAGCTTAATTTTAATTGAAGTGACAGTGTTGATTAAGATCACTTCACAAAATTACTAGAAAGTTCTCTCTATATATTTTTTATATATACACACTTTTACTGTTATCAGAATTATACTCTAAAACGTGCAACTGCTGTGGCTCAGTTCCTTACAGGAAGCAGAGAAGTATCTTCCTCTAACTTCCCCCCCCCCCCCCATCATAAAACGTGTGATACACATTTTATCACACAAGGGGTTGTTTTAATGTTTACAATATCCTAATTTGGTTGTGTCCTTCCACATCCCAAGCACGTGCCAAGGTAAGGCACCGTTTGGAGGGTGTTTGCTGCTGTCAGAGGAATACAACTGTAACAACACCAACCAAACAAAGGGTTACTAGGAGGATTCCCAAGTTTGCCAAGAGTACATTTTGCTGATGTCAGCAACCCGGAAGGTAAGTTGATTTTGACCATATGTAGGAATAGACAGCAGAGGGATAATACACAGCGCTGCTGGGTGTGGTTTTACAGGGATTTAGCAAGTGCCAACTAGCAAAATAAGCAGGGCAAGGAGATTAATTACCTGCAAAGGTGCATGTTTAACTCTCAGCAGCGCTGGGTTATGGAAGAGATGTTACTAGCAAGCATTTTGCTTAATCACCTAATTACGTAAAAAATAAATACATTATATAAAATATTATGTTAATTAAACACAGCTGAGTGACAGTCTGCTCCACCCTAGCCTCATGTGCACACACAGACATTCACAAGTGTAGTTGTGTGTTCTCTCTCAGGGTGACATTCTGTGCCATGGATGAAAGAGTTCCTGAGCAATGGCACTGCTGGGTCAGTGGGCACCACGGTCGGGTTGTTCCTGTCATGCCAATATTTCAGTGGTGCCCACTCACAGAATCTGCCAGGCAAGGTGGGGTTTGGTGCCAGTTGGCTTCACAAGGAGTTGAGGAGCACTTTAAGATGAATCTTTTCATTGGTCCCTCATCACATTTGAGGATTAGGCTTAAAAGAGGGTAAAGCAAGTTTATATTCTTTCCTCCTGCATCTGTTTTGTAAACAGTGTGGTGGGCCGGGAGCCTGTTGCTATCTGGTCCACCTCAGCCTAGATTAAAATTCAGCACTCTCAGTATATTTCTTAGTAGACCACTGTGTGATCAATACACACAAGGGTAATGAAAGACCTGCGTGCGCTTATATGTGGTGAAATGCAAAGTTTTAACACTTACTTAACTGCCAAGACCAAAATTGCCTAATGCACTATGGGCCTTGCTGCTACAAGGAATAGTCAGTTCTCTCTGAGATTCTTTCTGTTGCCCCAGCTGTACTCACAAGGGAATATTTTGCAAATAACAGCATTGTGAACATGTATTTTGTTTGGCTGTGAGTGTTGTCAACGGATTCAGGAAGTGAAGTCAGAAAAAGGCAGGGTTTCAAACAGGGCAGGCTACGCAGAAATGCCTGGGCAAAGAGCCTCTAATCAGAACAACATGTTTGGGACACAGGAATATTAATTAGAATTTGCGTCTCTATCAGAACCAATAGAAGCCTCACACTTCTACCCCATGAACAGAAATGAGCTACAAAGAGGGGTTTGACTACCATTACTCACCGAATAATTTTAAATCCAAAGTACTTTTCATTATAGGAAGAACAGTAATAATTTAACTTATTCTCCAGTGGGACAGAGTTAGAGTTACCAGCCACCTTCAACCTGAGAACACAGTGGAGGTTTGTACAGACCCCTGTGTATCTATAGGTCCAAAAAATACCAACCTCAAAACAGAGGACTTTACCAGCCTAAGGCAGCACATACCCATTTAACAATGAAGTCTAACAACCAGAGATTCCTCAGCTATCTCTATTTTATAGGGAGCTGTCAGGAAATCCAGACAATATCCCTCCAATCTATGTGAAAAATGGCTGACAGTTCTGTCCCATGCAAAAGTCTAAGAAATCCATTACAATAATTACTTTCTGAAAAGCAGCTCAGGCTGGAACAAGTTCAGCCACCACTGGAGAGCACCATGGCGTGGGCTGTGCCATGTCCAGGAGATGCACAAGGCGGAACTGAAAAAAATCCACTTATCTTTAAAATCAAGCCTGGCACTTTCTCTGTTCTCCACCTCTTCTTCCCTCCCCTTATTCCCAAGACTCCTGTATAACAACATGGAGTTACCCACATCAAGAACTGAAACCAGTTCAGGCAAAGTTGGCTGTGTAGAAAACAAAAGTTGCAAACATCATGAGTGAACACAAAATATTGCTAACAGCCAGATGGACAGAAAGGAAATATTGGAAATTACAATATACACAAACCCATTATGAAACAGAAGATACCTTTGGAACATCTGGCACCAGCTGAGGGACAGGGGAAGGAAGGTGCTATTAGCCTTACAAGTAAAGAAAATGAAACTTCAAAATGCAGATAGTTTTCTTTTTGGGAAGGTAATTGTTCCAGAGAAGTGCTTGTTCCTTGGAATTCCACACTGCCAACAGCAGAGCCTGTACCCAAGGGCTGGTGGCCATCCTAATTCTACACAGACCCGTTATTGTTGACATGAACAGGATAATGTATCCTCTGAACAGAGAATGTGCTCCTTACAAAGGAAACTTGTAGAAAGTAATCATATAATTTACCGTGAAAGCCTCTGACTACTGAAACACTTTTAGAGTGGTTTTGCACAGCAGGGCCCTCTTTTCCAATTCTGCACATTATTCTTTGCAGTACTATTTTGTTAAGAAACAATGGAACTACAAAAATCAAATTAGATTTTCATCATGATCCCTTCTGTCCTTAAATATCTGAAACACTAGAAGCGCAGTTACAATGGGAAAGAATGGCTTTTTAAAAAGTTAATGAAATATTCAAACCCCTACTAATTTTCTTAGTTATAAAGTAACATCAGGGGGACATCAGGGGAAACCAAACAAAAATCTAATTCAGAAAAATGAGCAAGTAATCTGTATTCAAATCTCATACAGAACTTGATAGGTCATGACTGACCTGATTAATCCAAATCTCTATAAAACACCTAGAAACTGAGAACAAAAGCAGAGGAAAACTTAATATTTGTTTTCCTCAGTCTCACAATTCTTTCCTGGTTTTGAGTCTTATCTTCTCCAAGCAATCTCTAAGATGAACCCTTAAACAAAAGGATAAGCAACTTGCTGAAAGTTCCTCTGAACTGTGGATTTCATTCCTTATTCTCTTTTTAATTAAAACAAATTCCTGTGAGACCTGGCAGCATAATGACACCAAAGTTGTGGGAAACAGGACAGAATTCCAGCAGATGGAGCTCAAAATCAAATAGTCCTGGAACCAGCTGCACAGATGCCTGGAACAGGAGCCTCTGCTTAGGTGGTGTAGTAGCCAAAAAAAGATTTCAGATGAAATCTGTTATGATACAAGTGTGCTAAAACCAGAATAATTCTAACAGCTTTCCTGAATTCTTAAAATAATCACTGCAATGAGGAGAGAGATCCTGCATGGTTTTAGTCATAGAATAAGCAGAGTTACTTCAGAGGACACTAAGAGTTCAAACTGAGTGTCCATGGCTGTTTTTCTGAATTCTCCTCCCCAGCGGTGACTTGGCTGGCACAGCTGGCATGGCCTTTAGATGGCTGCTGTCACCACACCTTTCTGTCTCAGATAACAAGCCATGAACACACACACACGACACAGGGACTATCCAATAACATTGCTATCCAAACTCACAAAGTCTCTCTCTCACACAGCACTGGACAGAAAAGAGAAAAATGAACAAGTTTTGAATCTCCACTGAATGGATCACTGGTAAGTTTAAAAGCACAGCCAAGCACTACCAAAACTGGGGACTACCTATTTCAAGTGATGTGATTCTCAAAGTTGCTGACTTTGTGTGATGGCAAATCAAACCACCCTGGCAACTGTGAAAAGTTCATTTTCATTTGTGTCCAAAAGCAGTTTTAGAACTTTCAACAGCAGCAAAAAATTGTGATCTGCTGCATACACCTTGCAAGCTCTGGAGGTTGTTTTATTTTCACCTCGAGAAATCAGACACAAAAATCCACAGCACTTTAGAGATACAGCTCAGGATTTATTCAGTTTAACTTCTGACACCTAACAAAGCCGGGGCGGGTTCTCCTTGTAGTTGACAGAAAAACACAGGCCCCTTCAGAGAGTGATCTGGATAAATTAAATTGCTGGTTGAAGTGCCTGTGCCTCAGCAAAGAGGGTTTTTTTTTTTTAACTTAGGAGCCTCCAGTCAGATAGGATGAAACCAGGGAGCAACAATTACCTGATTAGAATCAGGAGACATTCACTACACAGAACATTTCTGCAAACATCCACCACGTGTTAGTGATGAGCACATTTCCATATGCAAAGCTTTACTCTGCTGCAGCCCATACATAATGTACACCTTTTTTTTTTTCCCTATCCAAATATTATCCCCAAATATTAACTGTGCAAAACTCCTTGCAAGAAGTAATTAAAAACAAGACTTAGAATGAACCCTCCAGTGGTGTCTTGGGGCCCCAGTCAAGATATGATCTTTATCATCTTAATAATCACCAAGTGTCTGACCCAAATACCTGAAGGGGAAAAAAAGAACCTGAATTCTCCAGGCAAAATCCATCCCAAATTTTCTTGTTTGGCTCTGCTCTCAATCATACAGATTGTCTGTTCTCCCTGCTTCCTGACTGAACAAGATAAAGTATTTATAAGTACATATATTTTAATTAGTTAAGCAAGTGCCTTAATATGCAAAATTACATAAAAACTATGTAAAAATATACAGTAGGTGCAGCTGACTCCAGAACTGACAGTACAGCAGTATGCAGTTAGTCTCCTAAAAGGTTACTGACCAAAACAACCCCTGGAAAGTCAACATCAAATTTCCTTCTTTAAATGATGAATTGTAAGCAGAATTTAGTGCTCTTTGCTCAGGTTGCTCCTCCTTGAAGCAGAGATTTCTAACCGGTATCTTTAGGGTCCAGCACAATTTCCAGTTTTCACGAGTGTGACCTATGGAAAAGAAGGCAGCTTTTCTCTAGGCAGACGTAGCTGTGCTTTTAATAAATCAGTGTGGTTAAAGACTTCTGGATTTTATTTCCCACTTCTGCACTCCAAAAAACACCTCAGCTCAGTATATTTAGGGAAGTGCCTCTCACTACTCTTCAAACTACTAACAGTTTAGGCTCCATGTATTTTTGGAGAAGTAACAATAAAGTTGACTAATGTGGCTGTTCCTCAAAATACTGACAGTTACCAACAAAATAGCACAAGTGATAAATGATAAATATTGGAAGGAAAAGGAAGGAAGGAAGGAAGGAAGGAAGGAAGGAA
>VZSR01000245.1:15875772-15890302 GCA_013398615.1 Brachypodius melanocephalos | reverse complement strand
ATAAGCAAGGGCAAAACACTTTGTACCAGGAGCTGGGTTTTTTCTTATCTCAGCCTGAGACTAAATTTTTATTTCATAAGAAAGTTACATGGCTCCAGCTCTTTCAAAGGGATGGTCTCAAACTGGTCCAAGCTTGCACATCTGTCTTTTTGTGCAACCCCAGGCCTCACTGCATGACCTCAGGTAGCTTTAGCTGGTGTTTGATGAAGGCACCAAGGAAGCAGTTCAGGTTTCTGTGCCAGTCTGTGGACTGCAGGAGCCACTACTGCTGCAGGGGCAGCTGCTGCCAAGCAAACACCGACAGAGGCCCCTCCTGCCCTCAGGAGCTCAGCTTTGATGTGTATAAGCATTTTTTCTACCTTGGTGCCAACCTGAGCAGCCACCTTCTCCCCTCTCCTTTTCTTTTCCACTCCCTCCTTTGTGCTGGTAGTGTTTTTGGGAATATTTTACCCTGCATTGCTCCCCTTATTCTGTCACCCACAGAGCTCTACAGACACCTGACTTGACAGGGAGCAACAGGGGAGGTGGAACAGAAATGCAGGTACGGGCAGTGACGATGTGGTATCTCCTGAAAGAAATGTTCACAGCGATATCCAGATTGCCACAGATCGAGCCAGAACTCCTAAATTAATTCTTCTCAATGGAACTTACAGTACAAAAATGCCCAGACAGATTTTGCACCAGTTTTACTAACTTAATTTGAATTCACACTTTTGGTTAAACAAGCTCAGCTTCCCATATGGACGAACCCATAAAACATCATTTGACTTTCCCAGGGAACATTTTTCATGCAGCCATTAACTTGAATGAGAACTGTGAGACTACCTGCTTATGAAACTGTTTTTGTTAGATGACTAACTTTATGCATATATGCTTAAAATTATTTAAGAGGGCAGTGAGGTTATTATTCCAAGTCTTATAAATGGAATTTCTTGCACATGTTCCTGATATTGGCTTCCATGCCTGTTTTGAATTTACTTACAAAGTACACTACCACACCCACAATTAATTTCAAGCTATTTCCTTGGCCCCCTCCGTTTGCTGCATTATCATCCTCACGTGCAGAAACTGCTCCCGTGTTTTTCACTGCACAGGAAATGCCAGGCTGGCAACATGAGAAAGGCTTGGATTTTAACTCAATGTTAATGGTTGTTGCTGTGGCTTGACTGCGGCAACAATGAAAAGCTCTCACATTTTGGATCTACAACTCCTATTTTGCTACTGGCAAAGCCAGTTACGGTTCCAATCAAACTCTAAAGGTAACAACGACAACATAGGGACAAAAGCAACAAAGTAATGAGCTCAGGGAAGGAAAGATGTTCTGAAGTTACTCCTTTTTTCTGTTACAAGCAGCCTCAAACCTGTTGCAAATGAGGAACACCAGCAGCTCAGTGCCACCTGATTTTCCGCAGCCTTTCTAATGGTGTTCCCTCTTGGAATTTAGTTCTACGTGTTTGACACTTGTACAGTCCAATCTAAGAAAGAAACGCTCCCATTATCCCCTTTTTAACACACTGCCCATCCCAGCACAGGAGCACAGCCCCGACAATCCAGGCGAGCACTGCCAACCATCTCAGCCCTTCCTGCCTCTCCAGGAGAGTCCCACTCTGCCCGCAGTCGTGATCCAAGGCAATTAGGAAGAAATAAAACTCCTTGTCTTTACAACTGTGCAGGAAAAGGAACAAGCAAGCCCTCGCCATTAACATTCAATCATAAACCCAAATTCCTCCGAGTTTCTGGGGTTCAGCTGAATCCACACCAACCAAAAGCACAATCAGTCATGAATTTGAGTTCTATTTCCAGCTACAGCCGTACACGAGGCGCTTCTTTATGGCTGCACACAGAGTTTTCCATAACTGCTGATTGAGATCTGCAGTGTAGAAATGCCGAGCTCAATTCTCCTTTTTCCAGGCAGGCCAGGTCTTGGCTTAAAAAACAAAGCTGAAAAGCCCCAAACCAAACAACTATGTCTTGGTCTAAATCCTCCCTCTGTTTGGATCTTCAAAATGATACCGACTTCACAGAGATCTACTCTCTGATTTAAATGACTCCATGCATCTGTGAGTTCAAAAAGAAAAGTTTTATAAGTGCAGACTCTCCATGTAGTAAAAATTACTGCTTTTGCCTTACAAAAACGATTAGTAAATGATGATACTCAAAAAAATCTATGAAAGGCTCTTCAAATTCATGAGAAGAGTCAGAATAAAAGCAGAACTCTCAATTACTGAGAATTTTTAATGGCTTTCTATTTCTTATGTGCACATCCATCAGTATTTCATAGTCTAAAGCCTGTCCCATATGACCAACAGTATATTAAAATGTATTTTGATCTATTTATCAAACGAGATTAAACTATGTTTAAATACTGCTGGTTCTAGATCTAAAACTGGAGTGTTAATATTTACCACATTACAAAAAAAATGAAGATTCTTCAAGTCCATTTGCCTAATATATGTTTGCCATGCCTGACATTACAAGCCTCATCCTAATCTGGAATTTAGCTATTATTTGATACTTCATGTTCTAAGATTCCTTTCTTAAGTCTGCAGCTTTAATTTAAGCCAGCTGTTCCACAATAACTCAACATGTGTGGGATTTTCCCACTAGATGAAAATGATAAGCAGGATTTTAAAAATTATTATTGTTTTTAAAGATATATTTTGCCCATTGAGAGATGGCTCCTTTTAAATAAAGGCAAAGAAGTTGTCACAGTTGGTTCAGCCATGTAATGTGAAAATGATCCTGTGCAACACAGCTGGGTTTGTTACTGGTGTTGCATTGGCCATCGTATGGGTTAATGTACAAAGTTATGTTGTGGCTTTTTTAGCTTCCCATTTTTACTGACCTAGGCACTTTGTTTCATGCTGATAATTTATACATGATTATTATTATAATGATGTGATATTCTAAAGAGGTATTTTTTTATTCAAATTGCAGCATATACTGAAGACTATGTTCATAAGGGAGGGTGTCAAAGTGCACATTTTTACTACAGAATGCCACAGGTGTACTATTAAAATACAGTTTTAGCACTGAAATACATTGTTTTTCAATACCATTTTGATCACAAGAAAATGGCGAATGGCCTCTAGAAAAATAATTTAAAAAAACCACTGTCATACCAGAGGCAGTGGCAGATAAAGGGTTAAAATCAACACAGGATTTGAGAGTAAGAGAACGTTTTCCTGCAAACTCCTTCTACGGTGTGATCCAGGGGAAGGTCCAACTCAAGTGCTGGATGTTCATACAGGATTTCCTATGACTAATGCTGTCAGCATTCAAGATTTTTGATTTAAAATGTGGGCGTTACACAGATAGGAAATTTACCATTTACAATTTCATATTCGAAAATGAATGGAAATTACTCTGATTTTCAGATTCATTTTCTGTACGTGGAATGATAGCATAAAATTAGGAAGTCACTAAGTGGCACATTCTGGGATTGCCTGCCAAGCTTTTACACAAGTCTTATATGGGATTCACAGGAAGCTTGTACAGGAAGGTCTTTTCCTTCCTTATTTTCCAAGAGCTTTGCTGGATGGAAATTATGCTAGTGAGTAAAAGAGGGGAAGGGGGAACAAACCACCCTCCCCATGGTTTTGGTGTCAATTCAAGCAAAACTGGAAGTCACATCTAGATGACATTGATGCAACCTGTTGTAAAATAAATTAACAGAACCAAGCCTAGGGAGTACAAAAGATGTTTTTGATTTGAAAGATTCAAAACTAAAGGAATACAGAAACCAAACCAAACTGGAAAATGCAAGCTTGAGATGTAATCTGTTACAATTAAGTTCAATTTGCCAATATTTCTAACAAACCTGCCATGACCATGTACACTCTCCAGCAGGTTTGCTCTGAATTCTATTGCCAGCTCTGGCTGCTTCAGATGATGTTTAAATAGAGATATTATATTGAATTAAACATGAAGTCACTAAAAGCACTTGAGCTGTCATTACAATATCCCTTCTATTCACTTCTTAATGTCACGTTTATCCCATTTTCATGATGCAATATTAACTTTCAATTCAAACTGATTTCCCTGTGTCTAGTGACACAAGGGAAAAAGAAGCTTGATTCCACCTATTAAAAATCATTCTTTCCTTAATCTGGGTCTTCTAAAATCCCTAGTGGGCATATTACTGTTCTATTATTGAGCCAAGGATTTTGCTTCACTGGGAACCATATGATTTATAAGTACATTTCCAGGTAAATTACAGTGGGTCTAGATGCCTGTTCAGCATCTTACCATATCACCTGACAGGAGTCCCGAAAGTCTCCCAGAACTCAAGTTAAAACTCAGAGTCTTGCAAACCCAGGACTGCTATTGAGGCAAGGAGAGGGAAAAAACCCCACCAAACCAACCAGCCAAAAAATAAAATGAAAATTTTAAAAAGCACAAACAACAACAACAACAAAACTTTTAAAACTTTCTCAAAAAAATGAATGCTTCAACTTCACTGTAAAGGAAACTGAATTTACAAATGAGTGTGTTGAGGTTAGAGGGACAGCGTGGAAGAGACTCAAAAAGGCACAGGGTAGCAATATTCGAAGGATGAAAAGGAAAGTAATGCAGGGACAGTGGAAGACATCAAAAGCTTTAGGAAGGATGCCTGAAGAGATGCAGCTCTTGTAAAGACTGCTGGGGTGGAGATGTGCAGTTCTTTCCATCTGGACATCAGAACCAAACATTCAAGTTATGGAAGCTATTATTTATTAAATAAAAAGGATGCTGAAATAATGAGTCAAACTTGTGCTTTGTCCACAGAGAAGCTATGGCACAGGTACCAACCCTGTGTGCTGTGAGAAAAGGCATTCCTAGGGAAAAGAAAATCCATGCTGCTGTGTTTGCATTACTCCTGTGACCAAAACTAGGGTTTTTTTTCCCAAAAGCCTCTTTATACAGCCAATAATTCTCTGCTCCCAGTGCAGACTAGAGGAGTAAGGAATAAAAGACTTAGTTCCAGGCATGGGAATAGAGAAGCTGAACTGACTGCACATGATCTGCACAGCGATGGAAACTGAGGGGGCAGCCAGGTCATGCCTTTCCCCTGCTGCATGAATCACTCTTTGAATGGAAATTTGAGTAGGAAGACACAATGGCTTGGGAACAAAGGGAGCTGCTGGAATATCACAGGTGCAGCCCAACACAGAAGGGTGTTTTGGGACATGCCAAGGAAAGCAAACACTATGAATCTGGAGGAGTTGTCAGGAGTTTGTGATTTAGGGAGCTCTCCAAATCAACAAGGCTGTTTCTCATGGAGTCAAACAGAGGGGAGAACAGCTGAGGTCCTGAGCCAGTGCTCCAATTAATCAGATCCTCAGTGCTAGAACTTTATTCAGAATTCAGAAAAAGACAGGAGTTGCTAATGTCCTACTGATCTTTCTGGGAGTCAAAATCCTCTGAGGCACCTCTCTGGAGCTGGGTGTGTAACCACATCCTGTGCTGAACTGGAGCTGAGGTGAGGTGCAGGAATCCAGACCCTGACATACAAGAAGACACTTTCTGGGGAAACCAAAATAGTCAGTTAAAGGCTGAGGATTCAAACAGAGGACCCGGGAAGCTGCCAGAACTGAGATGGGGAGATAACATGAAAGAATCAACTCTATATCACTCTGACTGAGAAATACTGTGAGAACTGAGCAAAAGATAACAAATTACAGAATTGAGAACAGACTAAAACACTATTAAGAAAAAAATGATTACATGCCTGTGATTTTCTGCTACAGCAAGAAAGTTAAATTTCATTTTGATGTATAACAAACTAAACTGAATGCAGATCAAAATCCAAGATGATTTTAACCATTTGATCATGTTGGAATACAACTAAATTATAGTAAAGGCAAATGGAATAAATAAATGAATAAGCAATTGCTTCCATATCTTTTTTTTCCCCAGAAGAAAGAAGGAAAAGACTACCAAATTTTTTAAAAAGTGGCTAGAAGCTAGACCCTTGAGTAATTTCAGTTGTCTAAAGACTAAGAAAGTGCTATAGATAGAGAGATTCGGATAGAACAGTGAAGATGTACCAGTGACAGATTTTTATGGTCACTAAGAACAAAATGCTGCTCAGTACTGGTGTCAATTCAGAATCGTTTCCACTAAGCAAACAAAGCAAACTAGCTCTACAAAGCAAACTTGGCCAAAAGGCTTCTGTGGGAGATGCAGTGACAGCACCACATCCTTCTGGGAGCAATGCTGGGGCTGTGAGGAGGATCCTCACTGTCTTTACCAGTTAAAGAACTTCTATGAAGTATTTTCTTCTGTAAGATTTCACTGACAAAGTGCATGTTCCTGACTCAAAACCACAAGAGCTTGTTTGGTTTACAATGCAAAAAATTGGCCCATTTTGAAGAAAAACCCTGTCCCTCTCTCCATTTGGTTTTGCTGATCCTTGAAGCTGCCTCAGCATTCAGTAACGCAATATTTTTACATCATTTACATTTTATCCTAATGATAGGAGGGCTTGTGTTTTGCCTTAGCTGTTTTCTGTTAGCCTTGGTCTGAAAGGACACATTTAAAGCTCTATAATTATATATTAGATAAAATTATGACACTGATATAGCTTTCAACCAATTAGTGTCCAGGTTTAGTCAATAGATTGACATACGATTAATTCTTAAATTTAAATTAAGCTTGTGATAGTAAATATGTCTGCAGAATAAATATGAAAAGAAACAAATAACCAGTAATACTCATCAGTTAGACAAAAAAATTGTAAATTTCTTTTAACTTTGCATTGTGAAAGTTGCAGTAGCTGAATATATCATTCATCATATCAGAACATTTTTTCTGTTTCTTTTAAACCAAGGTTTATTATATTTATTATGTTCTGAAACAAAAATGTTTCTTTTCTTTACCCCTGTGAAGCTAAATTAGCAACTTTTTTTTCCTTCAACCTCCACCATGTAGCTTTTTAGAAAACAACCTGGCAAGTAATGCCATTAAGAACTTTGGAAAAATAATTTTAATCTAACTATTCAAAATCTGAATGGCACAAAAAATCGTTCCTAAGTAGTTTGGTCACTCTTCTTAAATTCACTTATAAATGCATGATAAACTGGAAAACAATCCTATTCCTGACTTTGGCTGAGTTATGTATTTGTTAAGCCTCATTCCTAGAGCTGGATGCAGCCAGCCTGCTCTGCTGGCATTTACAGCCATCAGTGGCACTTTGCAGATGTGCATTGTCCCCTCACAGTTACCCCGGCCTGGGAACTTCATGGAAACACTCGTTAATCTTCGGGAAAAAAGAACAGTTTGCACTGCATGGGTGCAGGGCCTAGCGTGATCTTCATTTGTTTATGCCTGAGGAAACAGCCCCACAGTGCCGAGATAAGGCTGTGGCTTGTTTTGGAAATAGAATAAAATACCTGGGGTGTTATACCAGCTGTTGCATTATTGGTATTTTGAAAGCATCCACGAGCAGTGGACAAATGTGGGGAGCTGTGGCTTCTGCAGGTCTCTCTTCCAAGCACACAGGCTCTGCAGGGGTGGCTTTGTGCTACCAAGAGGTGTGTAGGGGCATGGAATGGGATAGAATGGGATGGGATGGGATTCTGAAACAGGCACAGAACATTGTCAGGCTGCCCAAATCAGCTTTCCCTGCCCTCAGAGGGCCCTGCTCAGGCCCCCCTGTTCTGTCTGTGCCACTGGGGATGGCACTTTCCCGGGCAACACCTCCCATCTAAACATCAGCCAGGAAAGCCCTGAGCCTGCTCTCCACAGAAATACGACCAACACAAACTCATCACTCAGTACCAAAGCTCCCCTTTGGATTTCCCTCATTTCCCTCATCTTTAGGCAAAACACAAGCATAGCACTTTGCCTCTTGCAGACATCCTGACTGCCCAGCTCTCCCAACGCTCTAACAAGTGAAGCTCACTGTAATCATCACCATGAACTCTTCCAGCACAGTTTCTCAATCCAGCTCTGCCACCTCAACCAGCTCGGCCACACTCAGATTTCTGGCTATCCAAAACAGAGCTGT
The DNA here is from genome assembly GCA_013398615.1 of Brachypodius melanocephalos. Classification (NCBI taxonomy): domain Eukaryota; kingdom Metazoa; phylum Chordata; class Aves; order Passeriformes; family Pycnonotidae; genus Brachypodius; species Brachypodius melanocephalos. The sequence goes on along the minus strand of VZSR01000245.1, from coordinate 15,882,312 downwards.
ATTCATGAGCCGTGTTTATTAAGGAAAATGTTTTGATTACCTAGAGGTATTTCTGCACCCCTCACGATGTTTAGATAATGATGTTGGCTGTGTTATCTCTTACAGGCTGCTTATTCCACAGCGAGATATGCTCCCACCAGCCGGCTCGGCAAGAGCCTCGGTGGAGGAATGGTGACCTCTGCAGGTGCCTCAGTCCCGCAGCCACATCCCCTCACAGGCTCCTTCCACCACACTCAAGGTGTACTTTGGGTCGCTTTCATCTTCGAGAAATTAAAATGGAGAAAATTAAATGTATATTTGAGGATGACATGGCAACATAAAATCAACTAGAGAACACGGGCATGCGTTAATTTAAGGAATAAATGTTCATTGCTGAGAAGTCAGAAAACAATACTTCAAAGGACAAAAACTTCAAAGCACTCTATAACTTCAAAGCACTGCACCAACAGTAATAAACACTTAGGACGTGTCTGTGAGGTAGAAAAAAAATTTCCTTTTTTAATGCTTGTGTAAACAGGGAACAGGGATTAAGGGATTTGCCCAAGGACACAAGTTAGGAGCAAAACTGAGATTGCATGTCAGAAATAACTGACTCAAGTGTCCCAGCTACAGCCGGATTTAAACAGTTCCCTGCACAGACCCTTATTCAGCAGAGGCCAAAATTGATATCCTTCCTATCAAGGGCACCACCTGCCCTTCAAATCTACAAATCTAGTAAAGCTCACTATCTTTTTTTAAAACTAACTTAATAAACAGCCTTTTAAAAATAACGTAATAATCCAGTCCTTGGATACAGGCAGCTAAGAAGCCAACAGAAATAAAAGTGGTCTATGAAGTACCTTATGCTCCTCTGACAACAAGTAAATATAAAAGATAACAAACAAGCCCAAAGATAACAAAAGCCCAAGGAAGCCTCTTCTTTCTCTCCAACTTTCTTGTTTTCTTAGATCTCTTGTAATATTAAATACTAAAATAAAAATTTTATTTTTAATGCGGAGTCTGCTGCTGATCCAACACATTTATGGTCTCATGCACTTAATTAAAAGAGGTGTTGAACCTTAATATTTTTCCCTTCTCTAAAACATTTACATGTTAAATGAAGTAAGTTAGTAAGTGAAAAAGATAAAAGCAAAAAAGCACACTTCAAATAGCCAATTCTGAATCTCTTTGTGAAGTTGTTGTTGGAACAAAGGCTTAATTCTGAAAGTGGTTAAAATAATAATTAAAAAATAAGGGCTTTTAAAGCATAATTTCTTAAAACAAATCTATACAATAAGCTTCCAAAATCTTCTTGCCAAATATGATTCTTGTTCTAAGACAGAATTTCCTCATAAGTCATATATTTATAATGAGAATTTTAAAAAAAGCATAATTATATTTTGAGGACTGTGATTTGCATCTCATAACACGTCATTTGCTGCTTGTTACTTTCCAAAATAAAGTGACTGGGCTCTGAAAGAGATGCTGCCTGCAAATATTGTTCAAATGTTCCTCCTCAAGGCCAGGGAGGAGAACTGCACCCTTCCTTCTCTACTAGGACCTGCTTACTTGGGAAATTCCTGTATTCACAACTCCGGGAAATTACTGCCATACTAATGGAATCTTAACGAATATCACCATTTCTTTTTTTTATTTTTTTCAGAAGTTCAAAAAATTCCTGTGCCATCTAAAATAACTCTGCTCAGCACTCACATAACATTTTCCACTGCCAGAGCTCACAACTTTCCTGTGAGGGTGATCAGGGATTGTTATCTCTGTTCTGCATGGGAACAATAATAATGACAACATAAAGATCCCATTACCCAAACTGAGTGAGGACTGATTTACTCAAGGCACACAGAGATCTTCAGGACTTCATTCAGTTAAATCTGAAGACTAAATAATTTGCAGCTTACAGACAGACAGTGGCAGATTTGGGAACACCATTCAGTCCACATCAAACCATGGTTTTCCATGCTATGAGTTAACAATCATTAACTAAATGACAAAGGTTTTGCTATTCTTGGTGTAGTGCCCTTCTTTGCATTTCAGAGGAATTACTGGGCTCTTAAATTGGCTGTCAAATTCGCTGACTTGGTAACTGGCTGGCTTTCAAAATATATATTAAAAGTCTTGCCTTTCCCAGCTATTTCTTCAATAAAACTTTTTTTTTTATTAGCATAAATTTTGCGATTTTATTTATAAAGTTAAAGTCAACAGCGAAAAATTAAAAATCTTATCAGTCACCTTGTACATACTGTTAAAGAAAATACATGCAAAGGGAGCAGGACCCAGCAGAAAGGGCACTGAAGTAAGAAACTGATGGCAAAATTTCCCATTTGCTTAAATAAGGTCAAGCTTTCAGCTTTTCAGCTTATTTTACCTCCAGCTTTTCCCAAACTCTGTAATCTCAATTTCTCTCTCAATTGGTCTCAAAATGTGTGGATAATTACTATTTTATTTCCTTCTTTTCAATAGGGACTTTAAACACCAATAAGTTAAATTAATTACAGCTAGATCCCAAGGTCCTACATCCATATGGAAGACTACACAGATTGGAAGCTCTAATTACACTTTAAATATTGCACATTGAATCACACGCCCTGATCCACTTCATGTAAGAGAATTAACTTCCAGACAGACTCTGGGTTAGGGCAGGAATGACAAGCTAAATGGCCTTAAATATACCCCTGACTGGAGTTGTAGCTCATAATAGAAAGGCTGGAACACTTTTTATAACCAGCTGCTTATACAGTTTATTTTCATCCAGGTCTTTATGCCTTTATTTCATTGCATTGTAGGGTTTTCACCTGCATAGCTGGCAGTGTGCACTCTTTCATTTCAGATCACACAAGGTGTGTGATCATGGCAACAGTAACTATGCTGTGAATTTTCTTTTGTCATGTTTAATTGACTGGTCATTTAGGAACCAGCCTGGCCAGAGGAACGGAGAAACTCAACTAACAGCTATCTTCTATTCAAATACCAGATTCACAAAAGGGTTTTTTTAATCTGTAATTATGCATTAAAAATCTGGAAGAAGGCTTCCAAGTGAAATATCTTTACATATCACAGACTTTTGTTTTGTTATTAAGCTGTACTTGTTGCTAAGGAAGAACAGAGAAGATCAAAGGACTTCTAACAACCAGAAACTCAAAGGTGAGGGAGTTTTTATTTCTTTTAAGATTTATCACTGATCTACAACGGTTGTTGGTTCATAGTTCTATGAGAAGACTGAAATTATGTGAGCCTGCTTTGCTATTTCCTATTCACCATCAAACAATACCTCAATTCACTTTTTGATTAGCAACATGATCATGCCTCCAAGCAGCCTGTTTACAAACTCATATGCAATTGAAGTGCTAAGGACTAAAATAGAAGAATTTGTACAAGGCATAAATGACCCAGACCAGCTCCTGCACTGGCTGATAGAAAATGGTATTTTTACCCCAGAAAAAAAGCTGGTCCTGAATTTCTACAGCACATGAACAGCAAAGAACTCTCGGGTTTTAGACATACTCATTTCTCAAGGTGAACAAGCCTGCAGGCTCTTTTTTAATCCATGTTTAAAGCAAGTGGAGCCAAAACTTTACAGCAAAATAAGAAAATATGTCAATGAAGTAAATAAAAGCATTGGAGATGCCAGAAGACAGTTGTTTCGGTATTTACTTGAAAAAGATAAAGTTTGGTTTGAAAATAGCAGCGAACAGCACCAAGGGAAAAAAGACAGACCTGGGGGAAAAAAGCACAAAGGGGCTATTAAGAAAGGAAAAGTAACTCCTCTTTCAAGGGCAACAAATCCCAGAAAAGATCCTGCTGCTGTCAATATCTTTGCTGCAATTGCTAAAGGCTCCCTTCCCGAGTTAGAGAAAACACCGAAGGCTAATGAACTCAATGTGCTAAACTCTTCCTGTGAAACACTTCTGCATGTTGCAGCTGCTCATGGCCATCTATCCATCATGGAATATTTGCTCAGCAAAGGTGCAAGGACAGGTGTGAAGGACAGGAAAGGGAGAACAGCCCTGCACAGGGCTGCTGAGAAAGGCCATGGAGGTGCAGTCCAGGTGCTTCTCTGCGGTGGTGCTTCCATGCACACTCTGGATATGGAAGGCAAGACACCACTGGGCTGCAGAGAATAACCACAGCCACATACTGAAAATGCTCCTGAAAGAAGAACCAAGGAGCTGCAGGAGTCAGCACAACCTTTTACACATGGCAGCTCTTAGAGATGAGAGTAGCCTGCACTCCAGGGTCACAGAGCACTCGTTGGCCTTTTAGCCACTGCTGGGGCCAGAATTAACGCTGGCACTAAAGACTCTGCCACTGCCCTGTACATGGCGAGTCAGAGAGGGCACGCTGATGCTGCATGACAGCTGCTGCACCACAAAGCTCACGTTAATGCTCAGGACAAGCAGGGAAAGTGCCCTCTACATCTGGCTGCTGAGCAGGGAGACAAAACACTGGCAGAGATGCTCCTGAAGGCCAGAGCTGCTCCCAACGCGCAGGACAAGAAGAAGACTCCCCTGCACACTGCAGCTCTGAGGGGACACCTCAGCATCGTGGAAGTGCTGTTGGCTAACAGAGGGAGAGCTGGAGCTAAGGACATGGATGGATGCACCCCGCTGCACTGTACCACCATGAAAGGAAACACAGACATCGTAAAAGTTCTCCTGGCCTCGGGGAAAAATAAAAATATCGAAGACAGAAACGTTTGGAGGAAGACAGCTCTGCATATTGCAGCGGAGTATGGACACGGAGGGTTGATAAATCTCCTGCTGAGCCACGGGGCTGCCATCAACACCTCGGACAGCAGCAGGGACACCGCCCTGCACTGCGCCTGCAGGGCCGGGCACCTCAGCGCCGTGAGCGCCCTCCTCAGCCGGGCACCAGGGGAAAAGGCAAATCTACCCACTGAGAACAGCCTCAGAAAGACTCCACCGCAAACAGCGTAATTTAATAAGACAGGAAACCAGGCTCGAATTTTAACACTGCTGAGAAAGAAAATGTTAATAACAAAATGAAGATGTAAAGAACAAAACTTTACATTTAAGTGCAGAATTCTCTGTAATGTAATTTGGATAGTCCTAATGTAGAATATGATTGAGAATTATGCTTCAGCTGGCAGAATTAAGTTAGCAAAGGTGATCTTGGAAAAAAGGGATCTTAAAGACACTGTTAAACTTTAAAGTATTGATTAGTCTTCTGCTTCTCTCATGAATCACATACTTGGGACCTATTTAAAATGCTCTAGCCTTAAACATATTGTGTTTGACTTCTTCTAGTATAAATCAAGACAAAGAGACAAAATATCTTTTCATATATCTGTAAATATTAGCCTGTATGGGTAGCTTGGGTAGGCATTGTTTGGCAAAATCACAGTTAAAAAAAATCTATTATGCATAGGAAGATGTCTGTATTTCCTCAAGGTATTCTTGAGACTACAACAATTATTAACAATTATTTTTCTTTCTATCTTTTGTCATACCATTGTCTAGATTTTGCATTTTTAAATGGAGAGAACAAAAACCATCGCATTTGCCATTTATTAATTTCACTTTCATTCCAGCACAAAGATAAAATATGTACAATAAAAAGGTTGCAAAAGAGTTTCTTGGTTCAAAATATTTTTGTATTGAGATGACAACATAAATATAAACAGAGACACTTTCTCAGTCAACAGAAAGTTCTGTGGGGTTATTTCCCTCATGATAATCAACCCTTACACTTCCCTTCGGATTACAAGCCAAGTTACCACAAACGCCCAAAGACCTTTTGAGAAACAAAACACGGATTTAAGAATGCATGAGACTAAAATTGATCTTTTGTTATCAATAAAACAACTCTTTAACTTGACCCTGGGTAAAGGAACAGACATGATCACAAACTTGAAAGACATGGGCACACAGTCTCAGAGGATCACAGAACCATTCAGGATGGGAAAGACCTCCAAGATCATCAAGTCCAACCTATGAAAAATCACTGCCTTGTCAACCAGAGCACAGAGTATCACATCCAGCCTTTTCTTAAACACCTCCAGGGATGGGGACTCCACCACCACCAACCTAGGTAGGGTGTTCCAATGTTTAATCACCTCTTCTGTGAAGAAATTTTTCCTAATATCCAATCTAAACCTCCCCTGGTGCAACCTGAGGCTGTTTCCTCTTGATCTGTCCCTTGATCCCTGGGAGGTGAGCCCAACTCCTGCCAGGGAGTTGTGGAGAGAGAAAAGGTCCCCCTGAGTCTCCTTTTCTCCAGGCTGAGCTCCCCCAGAAACTCATCACGCTTGTTCTCCAGGCCCTTCCCCAGCTCTGGACACCTCCAGCCCCTCCATGTCCTTCTCGCAGTGACAGGCCCAGTCCCACACACATCTCTGAGGGTGCCCCTCATCAGCGTGTGCTCCAGCCTCCCATCGCCGCCTCCCGCACTCCCCCTCAGGCCTGATTGTCACCCCTTTCCCCTTCGCTCTCAGCCCGGCCGTGTCCCCTCAGCTCAGCCATGTCCCCTCAGCTCCCGGCCATGTCCCCTCAGCGGTGGCCATGTCTTCTCAGCCTGGCCATGTCC
>VZSR01000245.1:15739350-15875672 GCA_013398615.1 Brachypodius melanocephalos | reverse complement strand
AGCAGAGCAGAGCAGAGCAGAGCAGAGCAGAGGAGCAGAATCACCTCCTGTGCTCTGGTGGCTGTGCTGCTTTTGATGCAGCCCAGCAACAAAAGCATCACTGCTTTTCTGGGCTTCAGTAGATTCACAGATAAGGGATGCTGAAGTGAGTAGGCAGTGACTGTAATGCCTCAGCTCGAGCAATTGCAGGGGTTGGGAGAGAACAGAAGGTTTGTACCAGAGACACACTGCCCTCAAGCAGCCCCTGCCACTGCTGCAGACAGGCTGCTGGCAAAGGGGGCTCTTCATCCCACCCTCTCTGGGTATGCTCAAAAAGAAGCAGGAGTTTTACTGATCTCTGGACATGGAGACTCATCCTGATCCTTTTTCCTATAAAGAGATGTTTGAAGTGCTGCACAAAGCAATTCAGAGCAGGAGGTGAGTTTAATTTAGTGGCACTGCAGGGAATATAGGGCAAATTAGTCTTTAGACAAGACTGAATGTTCTGGAAGTAAAGGTTTTTGAAAACAAGTAAATATACAAATTACTAAGGAGATGTTATGCTGCATGAAAATAAAAGGAAGTTGATCGATGATGTTAATCAGTGACGGATCTCTAATTAGTAGTTATTTACAGAAAAGAGTAAATATAAGCCGGATGAAGTCTTTGTGAGTACAAGATTAAATATCGGGAAGAAACTCTTCCCTGTAGGGGTGGTGAGCCCTGGCCAGGTTGGACAGGGCTTGGAGCAACCTGGTCTAGTGGGAGATGTCCCTGTCCGTGTCAGGGGGTTGGAATGAGATGATCTTCCAAGCAAACCATTCCAGGATTTTATTCTGTCGTTCTAACAACCCTGTATGACAGGATTCTATTAAAGCTTGTGCAAGTGGGAGCTCTCCTCAGCAGGAAGAGCAGTTTGGCTTTACAAGAAAATGCTTTTATGTTATTTGGGGGTAAGATGTAGAAATGTTGAGTGGAAATAATACAACTCAATGACATTCAATATTAAAAATAGAATGATTCTGACCACTGGAATCTCTTTCAGAGATCATGAAAACACAGCATCAAGCCTGCTGCAGGATCACTATCTTGATTCATCTTGGAGAACTGGCAACAGTCTTGTAAGTATTTTTTAATCAATGCTGCTTGCAGCAAGGTTATCAGAGCTTCTGTGTTCTCTCTTCCCTCCATGTGCACACTCTTTTAGGTTTTTAACCAGTGCTCCTTCCTTACTTTTCGAAACTATTTATTGTCAGTACTCAAGTACAATGTGACAGAATTCAGATATTAAAATGTATTTTTGTTGTTTGCAGCCCTGGACGTTGGACAGCAGCATTAGTGAAGAAAACAGGGCTGTCATTCAGAAGATGTTGCTGGAAGAAGAGTATCCTTTTGCTGATTTGGTTTTATGTTTTCCTGTACAATGCTAAAAATCTCCTATTTCCAAAAGAACTTGACAAATCTTTCCCTGTTAAGGTGACTGAAGCCCCGTCAACTTCGGGATTGCAGAAATCCTGCTGTAGAAACTGCAGTATTTGTTCCTACAGCTGGATAATTCTGAAGCAGTGTAATTTATCTGAATATTAAAATTCTCACATGTACAAATATCTCTGATTCTTTGAAAACTTACTTAATGACTATTTCAGATATTATTTATCTAATAAATCTCTTTCTGAAAAAATATGGCTCAACCAAAAGGAAGTGGAGAAAAGATCTATGAAAAGGTAAGATCTGTCTGGGAAAAATTCTTAGTTAGCTGGGTAGAAATGAAAAGTCCTTCTAAAATAAGGTTATTTGCTGGATATGCACCAGCAGCACAATTACTAACTTTTATTTTCACTCTTGCATTTGCAGCCCACATAAGAAAACTGGAAAAGTCATGTACGTACATTTTAACGATTGAATTGCATTTCTAAGTGTGATGTCTGATTTTGTTAAGTTACCAGATACTATTTTAATAAAATTAAAGTTTCTTTTGTTAGGCTGTATAAAATGATTTAAGAGACCTTTCAACAGGAAGAAATATTGTTGCATGTAACAAGAGGCTAGAGTAAACCAGATTTTGGGGTGTTTTTTGGTAACACAGTGGTCCTTATGATAAAAACTTGTTAATTCTAGTTGTCTTTTTACCTGAACTTTTGTGTTGCCTGCTTTGATGTATTTCTATGCCATTGGTCATTGATGAATTTTGAACTACTGGGGAGTAGTTCTCCTGCCAGAAGGTGCCTTGAGTGACTGAGATTGGAGAATATCTGGATTTGGGAAAGTTTTTTCCTAAACTCATTTCTGCTTCCTGCATTCCCAGGGTACGTTCGCCTACAAAATCACCTGGCTGCTCCTTGAAGTGGACATCAGAGGAAAAAGAGCTGTTTGAACAAGGACTGGTGAGATTGTTTTATATATATATATTATATATATAAAATACCTTAAATTGAATTGCGTTTATCTTGAACAGTAAAGTAATTGACATGAATAAGCATGTTGTATATTCACAATGCTGCATTAACTGTGAGAAATGTAGTGTGTTGTGAAGGCAGATCAGGTAATAAAGTAAAATCCTTTACTATTGTAAGGTCTGCAGAGATTATATAGTTGTGCCAATTGTAAAAGGGTTTGCTTTGCCAAGCACAAGGATTCCTTGGGATAGCAGGCAGCAGAGTGCCTGGAATGGGTGAAGAAGATCCTTTAGTTAAGAATAACAATAATTCTTCCTACTGGATGCAGTTTCCTTCTTGGTAGAATAGTGAGGTTACCATGGATTTGCTGTGCTGTTTGTGCATTGTAATGAATAATGAGGTTTTGAACTCATTTGTCACATGCAGTGCCATGTCTGGGATGTCAGAGTTTGGGTCACCTCCATGTGCTTTGTTGTTTCAGGTGAAATTTGGCCGCAGGTGGACAAAAATTGCCAAATTGATGGGCACACGAACTGTCCTGCAGGTGAAAAGCTATGCTCGACAGTACTTCAGGAACAAGGTAAATGGAGCATCCCTGGAGCTGGCAAAAAGGGTAGCTTGGTTTTAATCTTGCCAATGGGTAGCTTGGTTTTAATGTGTCTTTTCAGGGCACTGCTGTCAAAGCATGAACTCCATTCGTTCCCATGTTCAGAGAAGTGGAATATCCTTATCTGCAGATTTAAATGTGAATTTAGACCTAATTTCAAATTATTAGAGTGACCACTGGTTTTATTGCTGGTATAACTGAACAATAAATGCAATATAATTGTGGTCTCTTATACTGTTGGTTGTTAGTCTGAAAATACTGGTTTTCTACTACACAGCCCTTTCTGCTGTGTGTTGTAGTTTTAGCTTCAGCCTCATTTGAGATTTCATGGGCTTTAAGAAGAAGTAACTACTTTCTAGGGTTTTTTGACTGGAAATACATGTAAATTAACACTTCACCTAAAGTATACCTATAGTGCTGTGTAAAGGTCAGTTGCAATGGATTAAACTAAATTAAAAGCATAAATTGAAGAAAAAACACTTCAGAATATCTGCTGTTATCAAATAAAACAGTCCTGATTATTTGGGAGGCAGATGGTTTTGGTTTGTTTTTCCCTCCTAAAAGTGCTTTGTATTTTCCTAAGGCAAAAAATGGTGATTCAGAAAAGGAAGAGAAAAGTCAGTATGGGAGCAGCCTTCCCATGGAAGATGGGATAAGGGTGGAAGCTGGAAACTTGAGAGGCCATGCAGACCCCAACCTGAATGCGGTGAAAATAGAAAAGCTGTCAGATGATGAGGAAGTGGACATAACTGATGACATGGATGAACTACTCACTCCTGCCTTCCAACAAGAAACAGGAAAATCTGAATTGTCTGGTATCCCAAAAAGTCCAGTTAAAGAAACAAAAGCAGTGGAACAAGGTTTTTCATCTGCTGGCCACAGTTCTGCAACTGCTTTGCCTAAAGAAGATCCTCAGCACACCAGGCCAGAGACAGTGGATGCTTTGGTATTTCCTGCTGTGGCAGCAGTGTGTTCCCAGCAGCTGAACGGGGATAAATCTGTGAATTTGGATTACCAGCAGTGCAGTAATTTTCTTGAGAAAGCCGAACAAGGTGGACCGGTCACATGTCATGGGACTGCACAAGGAACTGATCAGGAGCTCAGTGAGGAGCAAAGAGACCTGGCTGATAATGGATTGCTTTTTCCTTCTCCCTGCCAAGTGGATGAAGATCATCAAGAGGAAGCAGAGGAGCTGAAGCCACCTGATCAAGAAGTTGAGGTTGACAGAAGCATCATCCTGGAAGAAGAAAAGCAGGCAATTCCTGAATTCTTTGAAGGGCGCCAGGCGAAAACACCAGAGCGTTATTTGAAAATCAGGAATTATATTTTGGATCAGTGGTGAGATGCATTAATTTCTTTTACTGAAATAAGTGATTAAGATGTCCTGCTCTGATGTAGTTAAAACACTACTTAGCACTAACAGCTTACTTCTGAATAGAGTGAAATTAATTGTGTGGCAGCTTGCCAGTGAAGAGCATTCATTATGAATGCTTCTTTTGCATCTTCCTGATTTGTTCTGTGGCATTCTGGAAGCTGAGCAATCAAAATACTTTGAAGCATTGAGAAAATTAATGTCCTGTACCAGAACAGGCTGTATTTATTTTGGCTGTGCTATTTTCTTGCCATTTTTGCCATCCTTTACATATGAATAATTCCTTAAAATAACAAATGGCATTATTTCTGTAGCCCTGCCTTTACAGGAGGGCAGTAAGAGAGCTAGAGCAAATAATGTAGACCAAAAGAATGCCTCAGATTAAGCATCAGTTTGGAGTGGTGCTTGTACACTAAAATATTTTATATTCCATCTCCAAAAATGCAGTGTAAGGAACTGTAGTGACTTGTAGGAGGCTCAAGATAACTTGGTTGCCAGTTTTGGTTTGTGCTTGCCTTGAAGTAGAAAGAATTACCGAGTTTAACTCTGTTATCACTCAGCTGTCCTGTGCTCTGACAGCTTCTAGTTTCAAGGAGAGACTCAAATTCGATTTGACACCAGAGAAGTGTTGAACTGAGAAGATTCAGCATCAGTTTAAAGGAAGGAGTGAATGAATGGAGAGTGAAAACAGGACCTCACCCAATTCCTTCATCCCCCCGTGGTTTGTTCTGCTCTTTGAGCAGCTGCTGTGCTTTGTTTCAGGGAGAGATGCAAACCCAAATACCTGAACAAGACCTCGGTGCGCCCAGGCCTGAAGAACTGCGGGGACGTCAACTGCATCGGGAGGATCCACACGTACCTGGAGCTGATAGGAGCCATCAACTTTGGCTGTGGTAAAGATATTTCTGTTAGAGTCAGTAAAGAGCCTCTTCTGGTGCAGTGCTGAAGGGCTGCCCAGCATTAGGGTGTGCTGCTCACACAGAGGATGCACGTTTATCCTTGCTAGGAAGAACCCTCCGAGCAGATTCTCTCATAACCTTGGAAATCTAGAGGAGCTCAGAGCCTATTAACAGGATTAGGAATTTGGGGTTTACACAAAACTTTCTGGTTTTTTCTTTCATTTCCCTTTCCTCATGTTTAGCCACACACCAGTTGATGGGATGTTTGTTTTGTTTCATGCTTTTCTCTGTGTGCTGATAGCAGCTGTGTCTGGAATTCTCCCTTCCTTTTTATTAGGCAGAATTCAAGTAGTTGTTTCTTTTCCGCACTAAATTATAACTATTTCCTAAATAAACACCAATCCCTTCCTCCTCAGGGCTAATTTTTGAACAATTCAAGTGTTAAAATTAGGTGACCTGTTAAAAGTGAATATGTACCTGTAACTTGATGTTGGTTTAGAGGCTCTGAATGAATTTTGGTCCAAAGCTGAATGACAGTCACCTAGGAGAGGAACAAAGTCCTGCAATTATGTTTTGTCTGCAGTAAAGTTACTAAAAATTAACTAACAACTAGGAGGTTTTGTTGTTTTAAAAGTGTAGCGAGAGAGGGCTGCACCATCACTCAGAATTACGACTACCAAGAGATGTCTTTACTCTGAGGGTTTTGGTTGCTTTCTCCCTGTGCCGTTTGCTGTTGTCACTCACCCGTGTCATTGCTGTGTGTGTGGCAGTGCTGAGTGGCCCTGCTGACACGGGCATTGTCCCCTGTGTGTCCCGCAGAACAGGCCGTGTACAACCGCCCCCAGCCCGCCGACAGGAGCCGCTGCAGGGAGGGCAAGGACACGGTGGAAGCCTATCAGCTGGCCCAGCGCCTGCAGTCCATGGTACAGCCCGGGGGCAGCACCAGCGAGGGGAAAACCCTCCCAGCTTGCATTTGCAAGCCAGGGCACCTCAGGGAATTTCTGCTCTCACTCAGATTGACTAGAGAGAGAGAGAGAGTAGTAGAGTTTCCTTGGAGTGCCCTGTGATTCAGGTGTCAGTCTTGGTACAGGTGTCTCATGTCCAGGTGTTTCACTCCAGCTGTCTTGGAGTCCTTCCCCTGCAGCCTCAACCCCCTCCTCCCCACCTCTCCATAATTTATTAGCCACAAAATGGTGAAGTGCATTGCAGTGTGTGATTAAGTTGCTTGCATTTCAATTGTTAAATACAGTAGGTATATGTTATGGCTTACTGAGAGCCCTGTGCACACAATTAAATGCAGCAGTAACTCATTTATAACTGCACAAATTACCAAGGCTTGCCAGAGTTAATTTTTATATTCACACTTAATGTAGCATTTTTGAGTACTTCACAGCAAAGTAAATCAGTTGATGAGAGGAAAACTAAATCAATCCCGCTTTAAAAATAATAAATTGAAATGTAAAGAACTGTAGCATACACTGAATGTAAACACACTGAGTTTATAGCTTTGTGTGTTGTCTGAGCATTAATTCAGAGCTATATCAAGGATATCACTGCCCTGTTGCTGATATTCCATGGAACATGAACAGGCTTTACAGCCTTAAACTCCCAAAACTTTACTGATGATAACTCAGGACAGATTGTGAACTACTTAATTCTACAGAAATCCAGGGTGTTCTTTATTTTCATGTTGAAGTGTCAGTACCATTCCTGGGGCAGTGACCTTTTGGACAAGGTCCTTGTGGCTGCCTGGATGAAGGGAATGCAGTTTATTCAGGGTGAGAGCTTTGACTCGTGGTGCTTTCTTGCCTCAGCGCACGAGAAGACGGCGAGTGCGGGACCCGTGGGGAAACTGGTGTGATGCAAAGGATTTGGAAGGACAGACATTTGAGGTAACCTCCTGTGCTTTAAACTTACCTTAACTCATCAATTCTTGCTAATTGCTGGCAGGTGCTGTTGCATCGAACAGACAAGGGAACTGTTGTGTCATAGGGACTTAACATCTCTTGTGGAAACGTAATTTGAAAGTACTGCAGCAGCTGGTGCATCTTCATGCTGATAAATCCAGCTGCATTTGGGGTTTGCAGAGGGGTTTTATGCCCATAAAACTCTTTGCCTTGTCTTGTAAGAGATTTCGTGACCCGTTGCTTTCAGTTAACTGCTTTTAGTTAACGGTAGGGGATGGGAGAATAACATTTAAATGTTATTTTTTTAGTCCCATATGGTTTCCTTGTGCTCATTATGCAGGTGATAATGAGTTCCTAATATGAATTCTGCTACTAGCAATATCCCCAGTAATACTGTGGTTTATTAAGTGCTTTAAAAATTCATACAAGGTTAAATATTTTATGGGAGAATTGGAAAGAAAATACATGTCTGTTCCTACAATTACAAATTACACGAAAACTGAAGAGCTGTAAACATCCAATTTTCCTGTATAGAAAACCTTCTTAATTTTCAACCTTTCAGTAATTACCTGTAACAATTGCTTCCATAATGGTATCATGCTATACCTATTTTTGAGTAACTGTGGGTTAATAATTCCAACACTTCCTGGAAAATACATATTTGGATGGAAATAAAGGTTGAAAACGTTCATCCCTAAGGAGGGGGCATGATGAATTCTGGCCAGGGTTTGTAATGGCAGGTTGTCACACCTGGATTTACTCCTGGTTTGTGATGTGGGCTGTGATTTTACTGAATTTGAATGATTTGGAGAGTGAGAGAATTCTCTAATCAGGCACCTTGTGGACTTGATCTCAGATTGTCATTCCTTCCACACTGCTTGGTTCTGCCTTGGCTGTTGCCTCTATCTTGAGTAGTCTTGTAATGCACAAATTACATTAAGAGGGCAAGGATATCAAGAATTTTTTCTGGGCTGGTTTTGCAATCAGGGCTGAAAAAGCACTGCAGACATTGAAACATTCAATTTTTTAAAAAAATCTTTCCAGCATCTCTCAGCTGAAGAATTAGCAAGAAGGAGAGAGGAAGAAAAACTGAAACCTGCAAAATCTTCTAAAGGTTCGAGACAAATCAAAAGGTATTTGATCACATCATGTTCAAACATAGATCTGCTAGAAATGGAACAAATGTCCTGTGTAGTGTCAGGCTGGAATCCTGCACAGCATTAATATGTATCCTGGTCTGAAATAGCAGGGACTCGTTGCAAATGTTCCGTGGTGAAATTCAGGAGTGTGGGAAGTGACATTTCTGTATTTGGTGGAAGTCATCCTAATGCGGAATGAGAAAATCCAGGGAAGAAAACAGGGTTATTCCTCCTCTGCCAAGGAGACAGTGGGAAACTTGAAAAGTTTCCTGACTGTCCTACATCTTTTGAGAAATTTTCTTTTATTTTATAGTTCCTTTGATCCCTTTCAGCTGATACCATGCTGTTTGTTCACGGAAGAAAAGCAGGTATGTACCTCTGAGTGAATTACTGAGAAGGCTCCCTTGCTTGGGTTACTTTTCTGATTATTGTGTTTATCATTTCAGGAACCCTTTCAGGTGAAAGTGTCTTCTGAAGCACTTCTAATAATGGATTTGGTGAGCATTAAGTTTTGTCTTTCAAAAAGCTCTGATGTGTATGCTGTGGGTTTGGTACTTTTTTATAATGAGCAACATAACAAGACCAAGAAAATAAAACATAAAAGCTGTGGCTGCCCCATCTCTGGGAGTGTTCAAGGCCAGGTTGGGTGGAACTCTGTTCTAAGGGGAGGTGTCCCTGCCCATGACAAGGGGGATAATGAGATAGTCATTAAGGTTCCTTCCAACCCAAACCATTCTGTGATTCTTTCCAGTCAGACCTAGAAGTGAGAATCTAGTATTAAATAAAGCCCCTAAAATGAATGGGTTTTATATTGTACTTAATGTACAACTATTGACCTTCTAGAAAAAACTAATAAGAGCTTTGCTACTTTACTGAGAGCTTTACTACTTACTGCTCTCTGTCATACTTTAAATCTAATTTGCTTAAAGCTACTTTCTGTAACAGACTGCCTTTCTGAAATCTGTGGCTTGATTTTCTCCCAGTCTGGGAATTGATTTTGTGTTTGCAAAGCAATGTGTGGGGTTTTTTTAAGAATAACAGGCAAAATGTGCAAAATGTGTGCAGTTGTTCAGCACTGTCCAGGCTGCAATTTTTGAAGCCAGCATTGCCTCATGTATGGAAGTGTTGCATCCTTGCATCTGTGGTGTGTCTATAGTAAGCAAATGTCATCTTTTCTGTTTGCTTTAAATGGAAGTACTGGGTATTTGAGAGTCTTGAGTTGTCTTGAGTTTTCCTTCTGCGTATCCTTGAGAAGTCACTGACTCGTGAGAAATCCCACAGCTTGGACTTTCCTCTTTGTTTGCTCTCATTCCAGCACTCTCACGTGTCTCTGGCAGAAGTGATTGGGCTGCTCGGTGGAAGGTACTCTGAGGCTGATAAAATTGTAGAAGTAAGTGTTTGTCTTTTCATATTTTCTCTGTAACATTAAAACTGAAATGATCAAAGTTATAACTTGAATAGATGTAACTTATGTCTAAAAGGCAACTAATTAAATATATTACAGTTGAAGTTCATTACTATAGTCTTGAAATACGAGAGTTAAGCTTACATTGAAGTGTCAGCTGCATCCTGAGGAAGATCTGGTAAACGACTCTTAAAACTCTGCGAGTTTTCTGTAACTGATGGAGGTTCCTGTTGGAACCCTGGGCACTGAGAATTTCAGGCTTTCTGTGCTGACAGGCACTGACTCTCAAGAGAACACTACATTTGACCTGAGGCTGTGGAACAGGCTTCCAAAATTGACTGATAGCACTGGGATTGTGGCTGTGTAGTTTGAATAGAAGCGTGTAATGTCACAGGGTGCAAAACTTAGCATTTAAGGTTTTAGTATATAGTAATATATATAAGGCAAGATGGAGGATTTAAGGCATTGGCTAAGTTTGTCTTCTTTGGTCTTCACCTTCTTCATGGGTTTGGGTGGTGTTTTGTAATTGGCTGAAAAGGTCCACATTGCGGCCCACAGGTGGTCAGTTGTTGGGTTAAAAGTAAAAATAATCTAGGTGTCATCCTGGTGTTGGACAAATTCTGCTTAAAAGACCTTGGAAAGAGTTAGAGACACAGCCATTTTCTACCTTGTTAGCTAGAGCTCACAGCTTGAGACTCTATTATAGATAAGAATTATAAACAACTGAGTCCGAATGTGAAAACTGCAGCTCCCGAGCTTTAATCCCGACTCTAACAGGAAGAAAAGAAGATAAAAACCCCAAAGATTGAAGTCACAACTTTCAGTCTGATAAGGTTCCTTGCAGTGATGCAGCTGGAGGTTCTCTCCCCAGGTGTGTGCAGCAGAGCCATGTAACAGCCTGAGCACAGGCCTGCAGTGTGAGATGGACCCGGTGTCCCAGACTCAGGCCTCGGAGTCGCTGGCAGCCAGAGGCTTCCAGGTCATCGGCTGGTACCACTCACACCCCGCCTTCGACCCCAACCCCTCCATCCGTGACATCGACACCCAGGCCAAGTACCAGGTACAGCCAAAACACAGCAAAGCAACCCCTACAGCCTCCCTGGTGTTTGCAGGGGAATACACTGCTGCACCAAGGCATCTTATATCAGTTCAGCATAAAATGACATAAAAGTTGTTCTTTAGGTTTCAGCATTGCTGTTCTGAATAAGACTGGATGTTGTATGTGGTGTTTTTGGTGTTTTTTAGAGCTATTTCTCCAGGGGTGGTGCCATGTTCATCGGGATGATCATAAGCCCTTACAACAGGAATAATCCTCTTCCCTATTCCCAGATCACCTGTCTGGTCATTAGTGAAGAGATGAGTTCTGACGGTTCCTATCGTAAGTACCCCTGTTAATTAAATCTTGTGTCTTAATTCTCCTTTTCCTTTTGGAAAGGTTTTGAACCTGAGAAATCAGTATTTATGTATTTATATTGGTGATATAATGGCATTATATAAATGGTGTCATTTATAATGGTAAGATGTGCTGGATAAATCCAGGAATTTCACTGAGAGAATAAACCTGTAGGTTGTCTGTGCTGTCAGGACAGGAATACACAAGTATAAATACATACGAGATTGATCTTCAGTGTCAGTAGTTCCACAGTTCCTGAAAGAAGTGAAAGGGTTGGGACACAGGTCCCTGTTATTTACACACAAAATCCATGTGAACAGATTAAAAACTGTTTCCCTTGTCTTACTTGGCCTTTGCTACATTACAACATTCTGAACAGATTCTCTGCTCCAGGAGACAGAAGTAAATAGCAAAGAATTGGCTGCTACAGTAGCCACAACCCCTTAAATTTTGAGTAACATGGCATTCAAAAGGTCAGAAGATCAAATCAATGTACCAGCTGTCCAGGGGAACCCAAGGCATGAAAGCTGAAATGGTGCTGGCATGAACCCCCAGCTAGGGGAACAAATTCCTGATTAAAAATACCATTGGCATTTCATGAAAACAGGATCTTTTCCTTTCCTGAACAGTTAAGGACATACCACATAAACTGCAAGCGATGATCAGATCTTGTGCTCTTTTCCTGACATGGATTTGAGGAAAATTCCCCTGATAACAGTGGGTGGTTCTGGTAGCTGCCCATTCTCTCTCCTCCTCCTTCTATTTATAAAATCCTGATTTTTCCATCCACACTCCAAGGTTTCCAGTTCTCTTGGCACAGCAGTAGCTGAGGCCTTGTGAGCCCACAGTTACCTCTGTTTTTTCCTGTGGAAGCAGACAAGGGAGCCCACCTGCCTGGAGACTCACTGCATAGTCCTGGGGCAGAGGGAGCACCCCACTGAGGGTCCTGCACTTTTATCCTCTTTTCCCACATATCCCACCCTTGTAGGGGGCAGTTAAAATACTGACAAACTCTATTGCCCTGAGAAGCGGATATTTTTGTAGTAACGTGCATTTTTTGTCAGAGGATTTCAGATTTCTGTTTAGCTCCTGAAATCAAGGTTTTACAAAATGCCATCTCTGGCTCTTTGGAAATGATTTACTGAAATGTGCAGTCTCTTTCTTTCTCCCTGATTTTTGGTAAATGAATTGTGTTCTGCCAATAACTTTCTGATGATCATTTTAAAATATTTTCTAGAATTCTCTTCCCCCACCTGCAGTAAACTAGATGAATTTCTTTATTTCTGAGCAAAATTCCTTTGAAATTGAAAGTAATAGTCAGCACTTCACCAGCAGCCCATTCATACTGAAAAACCAAACCTTTTTTATTAATTTAATAACCATATGACTCCTAGACTACAAAAGTAATACTAAGTTAGAAACACTCAATTAATTTTTCTATTTCTGGGTTTGTTGTAGATTTCTGTGTCCTTCCTTGTGGAATGGGAATTGGCAAGGGCAGGGAGCAGAACAGATTGGTTCCTACTCCCACCAGAATTAAATTTGGAATCCAAAACATGTCATCCCTTAACCTCCTGAATGTTGTCAAGTAACAGAGCTACAGGCTCCTGTAGCCAGTAATAAACGAGGAACAGTTATGGGGAAGAAAGGGATTGTACCTAAACTAAACAGGAAAAAAACAGTGGAGTGTAGCAGAAACACTGAATAATGATCTTCAATTGATTGCAGGCCTGCCCTACAAATTTGAAATGGAACAGATGTTGGAGGAGCCTCAGTGGGAATTAATATTTGAAAAAACAAGGTGGATAATTGAGAAATACAGATTTTGCCACAGGTATGTGTCCACTTCTGTTACAAACAGCCAGCTTGGAATTTTTATACATTTATTGTTATGTTTCAGTCAAGACCTGTGGCTGCTGCAGCACTCCTGTTTGTTTTTCTTCCCACAGCAGTGTCCCCATGGATAAAATTTTCCATAGAGATTCTGACCTTACCTGTTTGCAGAAAGTAAGTTTTCTTCTCTTAACTTTTTTTATGTTAGATGTTTTTTAAAATGCAAATCTGTTTCATGTCAGAAGTCACCTGGAGTTACACATTTACAAATCAGAGATGTAAATTAATGATAATAAATCATTTCTGTGGCACAGCTTACAACACAGTGAAAATAAAGATCCTTCTCTGAGAGAGGTGGGGGTGTGGTTACATGCAGACACCAGGTTTGACCCTCAGTTTGGAGAGGAATTAATGGCAATTAATTACTCAGGTCTCTCCTCAGTATTTTGTGTGCTTTCAGTGTCAAGACCTGCACATGTCTCAAGGGCAGATTTGGCCTTCCTGGTCCTTTGTTCCATCAGTAAAATAATGCTGGGCCATGTTTATCATGGATAAGTAGGAACTTTAATTTTCCAGTCAGTGTATTCACTGCTCTGAAGCTTTGACTAAATGGCAGCTGCACCATTATTGCACAAACAAGACAGAAACTCTGCCCAAAGCAAAAGACATAAACAGAAAACTTGCACAAATCGATTTTTTTGTTTGTTTCCTCTCAATACATCTTTGCTTATAAAGTGTAAATCTAAACTTGAGTTGGTAGAATGCTCTGGAATTAGGTTGTTGAGTAATTGGTTTTAAAGATTTGGGTTTAGATCACCCTGTTCCTTTTAAATTTGTAATGTACAAACAATTTTTGTAGTGTTCACCCTAAATAAATAAATAAAAAAAATCTCTTTGCAATATTTACCAGATAAAAGAGGGAGGAAATGACAATTTAAAACAGATTTCCTTTTCTTTTGCCTAGCTTTTGGAGTGCATGAGGAAGACTTTGGGCAAGGTAACAAACTGCCTCATTGCTGAAGAGTTCTTGACTCAGATAGAAAACTTATTCCTTTCCACTTACAAGAGTGAAAAAAATGCTGAAGGAAGTGAGAATGAACATTCACATGAATTGCCAGTGTGATGGCTTTGGAATTTTGATTTCATCTTTTAATTTCTCCCCTCCTCTCCATTATATCAACCCTTTCAGAATTGTTATCCCTTTTAATAGTGGCTGTTAGAATCCAGTGTCATCTTACTGTTGTGGTTTAAAACCACTTTGAAAACTCCTAATGTGTGTGACCTGTGTGCCAGAGGAATGCTTCATGCTAATGAGTGCCATGGAGTTAATTGCTGGACCAGCCTGATGTTTGGGAAGGAGGACACCCTGTCAGGAATGCTGTGCATCAGTCTTCAAGGAGAGTTTGTCCTCTCTCGAGTCTTTCAATTTGGGAATTTTCTCTAATGTTTTTATCTACAAGTGCACCTCTAGCTCAGAATGAATTTGTTCCTTTGCTTTAGAGAGTGTAAGTTTGAATGAATTCAGAAAAGGGAAACTTAACTGAAATGAGAGTTTTGTAGCTCAGACTTTCCTGGTGTCCAGTCAGAAGCTTCATCCAGTTGTAGCAAAATACATCACCCAATTTCTTTTTTTACTATTATTTTTCTTATTACTTATCCCCATTGCTTCTGGTGGTCAAGTAGCTTTTTGGCACATTCATTGTTATCCTGCTTTTGTATTGGGGAGACAAAGCTGACGAGTTTCATGACTTCTCAGTAGTGGCTGTGCTTGTTTCCAGTGGAAATGATAACTCCTGTCTTACTACAGGCTGCTTCTTTCTGACCTTCCATTCTACAGGGAGGTTTTGTGTTGTTCTCCAGATAATTGTGGTTTGTCCACTTCTAATTGCCAATGTTTCCTGTGGAAACAAGAGCTCCTGATTGATGGCGAACGGAGTGCAATGAGGAGAAAAGGATTTGGGTTTTTGAAGAAAAAAAAATCCCACTTTTATATTCAGAGTCTTCTCTATAATGTACAGTTCAAGAGAAAAGCACTTGTTTGTATCAGTTCCTCAGTTATGATTTCATGCAGGTATATATTTAGATAAATCAGTCACAGGTCGATCTTGATTGAGAAGTTTCCTGATTACAACTTGGAAATGTTTCATGAGCTGTATCACTGTGAATCTTTTTAGAAAAAATTTGCTTTAAATGTTGCTTTCTAAATATTAAGGAAATTTGACTTGTCTACAGGTATTACTATTTACACATGTTTATCTAGGGCAGAGTTTCTCAGAAAGGTCTAAAATATATTTGAAGATCTCAAGCAAGACTTTGAGTTTATATCTAGAGGGGAGACAGTGACTCAATTTTTATTTTAAGAAAATATGTGTATGTATATATATAGTTCTGTATAACATAAATGGAATTTTAAGATCTTATATGTTTCAATTTTTGTTTGTATAAAGACTCTGAAAAGCTTTAAAATCATAGAGTTGCATCCCAAGGAGGAAACTCCTTCACAGGAAGTTAATGTTATATTTTTATCCGGCCTCATGAGTCAGTAAGGGGAAGGAGCAGAACCTGATCAGATGAAAATGTGAGCCCTTGAAACTCAGTGCTTTTCCCCGCATTAGAGAGCTGTGGACTCAAAAGCACTGCTGGGTGTTGTGTGCTCTCTCTGTGTTGTGCTGGTGCACAGCTTTAGGTCCCACTACTGTGTGTAGTTTACCACTTGTTGTATCCATTTCTCTCTGGCCTATTGACTCAGTCTGCATTTACTCTAAACTCTCACCTTTGGGGCGTCCTGACCACCACTATTGCATGGATTCCTGGATTCCTGGCTTGGCTACACTCCAGGTGGGAGAGCATTCCTCCTTCTCACTCATGGGGAGTTACTCTGCAAAATCCCTCAGTGTCAATGTCCTGACAGTTCTAATTAGAGCTGCTGGGGAATTTGAACCTCTGTTGTCACAGCACCATGGAGTAGATGCTGCTCCTTGTCCACACACGATTCCCAGCCCTCTAAGGATGGGTCAGGATTACCCAGGCAGTGGTAACAATGTCCTGGCTGCTTCACTCTTCAGTGATCACTGAGGTAAAGTAACACAGTTCTAGTATTGTATTTAACTGGTGTTACATAAGGAAATTTTTGAGCAACCCAAACTTTTGAAGTGGTTTTTCTGAGGTCATGGGGCAGGACTGAGCCTTTGACATGCACATAAAGGCTCCAGATTTCCAAGTGTTTGTTGCAGGGTAATGTGGGAGAAAACACGATGCTTGTACCATCAGGATCCAGTCTAGCACACAGAATTCTGTAGAAATTGGAAAGAGCACAGTTGTGATGCTGAGTAATGATTTCGTTGACAGGAGCCAGGGTTAAAAAATAAACTAACCTACTTTTCATCCGTTAGTTTCACTGAGTGGTTAATGATGGGAGTTTGGAAGTTGCATGCTTCCCAGGAAATAAAATTCTGTTTGACTAATATACCCGTTCTACCAAACACATTTTAGGCATGAAAATTTTATATTATAAAGCTTTTTTCGCCCATCCAGGCTTTGTTTCAGTGGACCTGTGCAGACGAATCTGCTGTTCATTTTCATAGGACCAGTGTTGCACCTTACAAAGCTGTTGCTCAGGACATGAGAAATTGTTGAGTAGTGAGTAGAATGATACAATTAAAACTGGAATTCAACAGATTAGAAAAGGAAAAACGAAATTAACAAAAACCCCACAAAATAAACCCAAACAAACCCCCCCCCCAAGATCTGGCAAATATCCCTATGGGCATTTGTTGGCTGAATCATGTTTTGCTCTCCCAGTTACCAGCAGTGCTGCCTCACAGGGGTGCAGATCTTGTGTGCAAGGGGAGGGAACATCCCTATTTTTATTTTTTAAAACTAATTAACTTTCCAAAAACAATTCAGTTTAAAAAAATAAACAAAATCCATAACCAAGTAAAAAGTTAACACTGTTGCCATTGATATTCAGTGCTTTCTTCCTTTGCTTGCTTCTCTCCTGTTTCCGACTGATGATAGACAAGAGTCCACTAATAAAGACTGCACATGCAATACCCTGAAAGGTGTGTCTGTGTTTGTGACAACTCCTTGTCGCCGAGCGTGGGTCTGGAGTTCTTTTGTTCCGTGTCGGTGGCAGTGACCAAGGGACAGAATAAAGCTGTGTTCAGCAGAGGGCGCTTTGTCCCAGCTGCTGCGGGAGAGGTTCGGGCAGAGCTGTTCTTACAGTGTGTGTAAACCTATAATGCTCGGAGAGGGCATTCAGGGCACGAGTGCCTCTTTAGGGAGTTGTTTCCTTCATTTCTTTTACACCGCCTGTGCTTTAGTCTCCCTCAGAAGATGATCCGGTGGTTCTGGGGGGCAGGGATGCGGGGATGGTACCCCAGTGTTTGCCACACGCAGGTCACAGTCCTGAATCAGCGGTGGGAGGGGTTTGCCTGGGCACATCCTGAAGGTGCCCCACAGATCCCTTCCCATCAGCCGTATTCCCTGCCCACATCTGATCCAAATGTGCGAGTGTTACCGGATTCCTTCCTGCTGTGCCGGAGAGAATTCACTCTGCAGGGCCGGGCTGAGCCATGAGGACACAGCAGGTGTAGGGGCAAGAGGGGCTGTGGAGAACAGTGCACCCCAAAAGGGGAGTGAGGCACAGCTGAGCACTCCAAGTGTATGCACGGGGATGGAGAGGTGCTGTGCTGGTGCTGAGCATCCCTAGGGAGTGAGGGATAAGGGACTGCATCCATCCCCATGGGAAGGAACTGGTGGTTTAACATCCCAGTGAGTGCTGTAATCACATGTGATGCTGGACAAAGTATTTAATGGCCTAGATAAAAGTATTCGGGCTGTTTAATTGCTGTTTTACATAGACCTACTGCCCTACTTTTACAAGGTTTAGAATTGTGCTGAGAAATTGTTTCCATGGAAGCAGAGATCACTAAAGAAATAATGCACTCCGCATTTCCTACAGGATTATTCCTTTTACAGCCTGCTGTTGTAAATAATTAACTCTTCTAGTACTGTTGCAGCTTAGCATGGATTAAAAGAAATAATACTTTTTTTGGTGTCATAGAAGCAGTACATATTTCTTAATATATATAAATATATATAAGATAGTTGGAAAAACTTGTCTTTAAAGTAAGTCTGTTCCTTCCTTATTTACAGAGGGGAAAATCCACCAGTAAAAGAAAAACAGTCAATGATGAAGTGCACTTTTATTTTGAACTATATTTCACATTTGGCATTTAAATAACGTGAAATAAAATATAGACAAGATATGAGGAGGTGGTAGGTGGTAGTTAAATGGATTTTGACTTTGAAGGAGGGATGTGAAAATTGAAAAAAAAAAGGACGTGATTGTAGTGTGGTAAGTGAATGACTTAGAAATGGGAAAAGAGTTGCTAAATTATTATAGAATCATCAACATGACAAATTGACTTACCTGGCAGTTTTAATAATAGTTTTAGCTGTAGATCTCAATTATTTTCCAAGAAAGGTAACTACAGTTATTATTACCTGAAGGAATATCCAGATTGTGTCCTGCTTTGGCAGAGGATATTTACATCCCATTTCCATGTGGAGCTCTGATTTTACACCTATTCTGGGTTCTGAATGTTCCCTGGCAGGCAGGGTCCATCCTTCCCATTGTGCACACAGAGCCACTGGAAGTGGGGCAGTGCTCAGGTAAGCAGCACACAGGGAGGAGCTGACTGCAAGGCACGTGGCTGGGTGTGCAGTGCACACACTGCTCTGGGGTTATTACTGCTCTCAAAATAATGATTTACAAAGAGTCTGACAGTGTTTGAGAAATCAGATGAATGGGACTGACTTAATGCAAACTGGAAAATCTTTGTCAGCTGCTGCCAAAGCACATGGAAATGGTAATACAGGTTTGTAGATCGCTGGGAGACTTGGGAGCCACTGGAGTGTTCTGTGAAAGGCATTATTAAAGTTCAGATTCAAAAAATTCTTCAGAAATTGAACAAACAACTTCGTAAGGGTAACATAAGCATGAAAATCAGTATTCCTAGTGCTGCCTTGGGACGAGCACACGCCAAAGGAAAGGTGGGAGAGAAGCTTTCCATGCTGGAAAATGTTGCTGCTCTCTGCAGGAGAGCAGCCATCAACCTGGTCAGCTGTGGTTCTTCTTGAAACAGCAGCTGCTCTAGGCAACAACCAGCAAACTCCCAAAGGCTTTATTTGACAAAGCTATGAAAGCAGAAAGTCCATAACTGATAAGAATCTAGATAGTGGAAAGATAGAGATGCTGTACAGGGAAAGATGCAGGAGCAACCATGATGGAAGTGGAGGAGTGGGATTTCCTCTAGAAGTAAAAGAAACTCCTTAAACAGCCATTTGCATATAGTCCGCACAAAGTCTGAAGAAGGAAAAGGGCCAGCTGTTTGTCTTTAATCCATAATGGAAGCCCCTGGCAGGAGCTTGGCTGCTGTCTCTTCCCTGATCAAGCTGTTGTTTCCTCATCAAGCAGGAGTGAGGGAGGCAGCTGGAGGCAAGTGCCACTCCCTGAGAAGTAACAGGGAGCCGGGAAGCTGTTGACTGGGATTTGGGAAGGAGATGCCAAAAGTTGTTTTGGAAGAAGAACCTGTTTGGTGGGTGTGATTTGAATCAATAAAGGGAGCAGCACACCAGTGTGTAGGATTGAGCAGCTTCCATCAGTGGATTAAAGCTTTGGATGCTGCCTGCTGTCACTCAGGACTTTATCTGTGCTTTTCTCCTGCACTATGGAGCCTCTGTTTGGGCTTGTGCTGGCTTTGATTCTGGCAGCTGCTGCACCAGCCAATGACAGCTGTACCTGTGCCACCAACAAGTGGGCAGTGTGTGCCCTGGACGGCCCTGGGAACTGCACCTGCAGGCTGGCAGGCTCAGATCACCCCTTAGACTGCTCGACCCTGACTTCTAAATGCTTCCTGATGAAGGCGGAAATGATGCCACTGAAGGGGAAGCGCCTCTGGAGACCTCCCCACGGAGTGTTGGACAGCGATGGCATTTACAACCCTGACTGCGAGGACAGCGGTGTGTTTAAAGCCAGGCAGTGCAATCAGTCCAGCACCTGCTGGTGTGTGAACACCGCGGGCGTGCGCAGAACCGAGAAGGGAGGCAGGAGCCTGAACTGCAGCGAGCTGGTCCGGACAAGGTGGATCTACATTGAGCTGACACACAAGAGAAGATCCGATGCTTTCCATGTTGCTGATGTGACAAAGGCCCTGACACGGCTGTTTGAGAGCAGGTACAAGCTGCACCCCAAGTACATCGCAGCCATCAAGTACGAGCCCCCACTCATTCAAATCCGCCTGCACCAGAACAAGAAACCCAGCTGGGATGTGGATATAGCTGATGTGGCCTATTACTTTGAAAAAGATGTGAACAATGACTCGGTGTTTCATTCCAACAGTAAATTAACTGTCTCGGTCAATGGAGATGCTCTGGCTATTGAAAAGCTCTGGATTTACTATGTGGATGAAAAGGCCCCCGAGTTCTGCATGAGGCAGCTGGCAGCTGGCATCAGTGCTGTGGTCACCGTGGTGCTCCTCACTGCTGGCGTCGGCATCGCTGTGCTGCTCATCCTCAGGTGGCTGCGCACAAGGACATATAAAAAATTTGAGTGTAAAGAAATGAGGGAAATTAAAGCCACAAGCTCAGAACTGCCCTGAGCTGAAAGAAGAAGGGCAACTACAGGAAGAAATGGAAAAAAAAAAGGCACAAAATACAAAGAACAGACTCGGTATATGTGATGGAGTTGGAGGTTTTTCCTTCCTACAGGAATTTGTTCAGTGACTGTTCTAAATTATTCTTGTTTAGTAAGAATAAATTTTGGGGGTATAAATGAATTTGGGAGTCAGTTACCTAAACATTTTAAATGACTCCTACTTTGGAGAGTAAGAAAACTGTTACAGCTGTCTGTTTAACATAAGACAGAATGCTTTCACTCCTGCTGCAGGCCTGGCTCAGATTGCTTAAATACTTAAATACACTGTGGGGTTCTTGCTGTATCTGCTTACTGAAATTAAAACACTTGCCTCAGCATACTTGGGCTACATTGCTGCCTTTCTCTTGGTAGACTTTTAAAAATTGCAGGGTTTTTTTTAGTTTGTGGGGTCTTTAAAAAAAAAGTTTCTGGAATGTTTTTTATCAACAAATAATTTCATAAATATTACTAAATAACCAAATAAGGTAAAGATAAGATACTCTGCAACATCAGAGGCTTTTATAAAGTGGTTTGTTAGGAAACATCCCAGGTATTGGGTCGCTTCCAGGTGCAGAGATTCCAAGTTCCCAGGTTTGTATTCAGGCATCACAGTGAGCTATTCCCACTTGTGCTCTTTAATAAGGGTCTGACACTCTTCGTCAGCAAAGATCTCTTGATCCACATGCAAGTGTAAGTTAACCTCGGTGTTCTGCCCACATTCCAACTCTGGTAATAGCTTTCTGTCTACCTAAATTCCCTGGGCAATTTTAATGAGAAGAGATATTTTTCAGTGTTGTACAGCTTCACAGAAACACTACACAATGCTCCGGGACAGGCTGAAAAAGAGCTTTATTCCAACTGAGCTGTGGGGGGAATTTAAGAGCAGAGTGTAATTACTGAACTTGGAATTTGGCCAACACACAACTGGACTACTTTGCTACCTACTCATCTGCTGCATTCCTGGTTTGGAGAGTAATACCCACTGTGAAGGACATTTTAAAGAAAATAATGCTGATTGTTGAATGTTGGGATATTGTCAGTTCCATTGTCTGCGCTGCATGTGGATGTCTAAATCCATCACTCTCTTCTGCTTCCTTCAGCAGCACCTGCTCCACCTGGGCACTGCCACCGCCCTTTTCTTCTCTGCATTAGTTTCAGTGTTGCTTGTTTGTAATTCCAACAACAGTCAAGAACGTGCTACTTCTGTGGCAAACCATTAAATACACAGCTCTGGTTCCACTGAATGGAAAGGATATCAGAGAAGTGAGGGAAGAGGCTTTGATTCTGTTCCTGCCTTTGTTTGTAGATGCTGTTGGGTAATAATAACATTTGGTTCAACATACACCATTTCCATTTGACCTCACACTTGTTCACTTACCTGCTGGAAAATTCTGGGTACATTGGGGCAGATGCATCATGTTTTCCCAAACTGAGATTTTTATGCAATTGCAGCAGCAGCATTAATACATTCACAGTTTTGGAGCAAGGTCTATAATTCATTGTGTGCCTTACAGCAACACATCAAAGCTTGTGGTTTGTCAGTCAGGGGTGCTCACTTCTCTGGGAGAAGATGAAGTGAGAATTTGAGATCTAGGCTGGATTTTTCCATGTCATAGGAAAACTCAGAACTTAGCCACACGATTTTGTGAGTAGCCATTTATGAAACAGACTAAATTAAAAATCTAGAGCTGAGCAACCCTCAGCTGAAGAAATGAAAGATGAGAATAAAAATCTTCCAAGTATATTGCTTAACCAATTTCTTAACTTGTGCAGAGCAGATCAAAGCCATGTGTTGTGGGGCTGGTGCTGTCCTTCAGTCAGGGATCCTGAGATGTACAGTTTTTCTGGAGATCTACTGTGGCTTTCACCACTCTTTTAAAATGCTTGCATTTTTCTCTCTTCCATCATAGGAAAAAAAATTATTTTCAAGGTGAATTATGAGATTTTATATTATAATATAAACATTTAGACATAACATTCAGTAGGAGAGGCAAAAGTGACTAATCATTGAAAAAAATCTTAACAGGTAACAGAGTCAGCATCTTTCCTTGGCTCTTGCTTTTCTTTTTAGTAGCTGAGATTGTAGAGAAGTAGAAGAGAGGCTGTTGTGGTGCCATTCAAAATTTAGTTATTCATTAAAGGACAGCCCCATGAACACCATGAGCCGTGGTTAGTTATTTCTTTGCTAGTCCTTCAGCACCAGTGTAGTGCACATTGATCAGGGACTGGAAATCCACTAGGTTGGTTAATAGGAGGGATAAGGGATCTGCAGTTAATCAACAGAATGAGATTAATTGAAGAGCAGGGCTCAGAGAACCCTGGACTAGATCATTCTACTTGAATAAATCTGTGTAGAGCTGCAGTGTGTTCTGGGTCCTGTGGGTGATGACAGAGGGTGCCTTTGTGCTGTTACCTGCTTGGGTTATAAAGGGGAGTGTGCTTGTTATAACAATGCCAGAGCTGGCTGTTGCCTAAATTATGTTCTGCAGTTCCAATTGGCTGCCTTGGAAAACTCAAATTAAACACATGCAGAGAAAAAAAAATCCCCTCTCCGCACTCCAACTTTGAAGAGGGCAGTGCCGCCCTTTGCACACAGCGCCTCTACCCCTGGGCAACTGCACGAAGTGCGCTTTGGCCTTCGCTTTCAATGAAAACTTTTGTACCACTCACGATCTGAGGACAGTGCCAGAAGCAATGGCAGCACTACAGCAAGGAAATGAAAGATGAGGACTAAAACCCTCTTCAACTCCGTTTTCTCTACTCCCCCTGGTAAAATCCGTGTCTGCCTGTATGTCCAACTGTGTACCCTGGAATTCTTTGACACAAAATGCCTGCATTAGTTCGTAGGTGCTGGCGTGTGCACACACCTGTGTGTTCCACATCTACTTTAAACATACACATCACTGTTTGTCAGAGCAGGGAAGCCCTCAGGAAAACCTTGTGGCAGTGAATCCTCCTCTGTACTCATCATTCTGCAGCTTCTAGCTCTTATCAGTGGCAAAACCATCAAATCCTCTGCTGTTGTGGAACAGCAAGGAATCTTTTCGCCCCATCTTCCCCCACTTAAGTATAATCTCTTAGGGATGTTTAGACGGGGATTATGCCAGATAAGAATTTTAACAATTGCCATGTAAATACACCAAGGTCTCTCTGGCTGGGATGGTGAAACACCTGTACCTCTGGGATGTTACTGACAACTGGAGACAAGATCCCTCCAGTAGTTCTAAAAAATGTTTAAACCTTGGGAAATCACCCTGGAAAAAGCCAAACCAATTTCTGCTGCTTGAATATCGAAACCACTTTTTCAGTGAACACTTAAAGAAGTAACAGATTGGCCCTTCCTCCACTTCTTGTTAATTGGGCCAGTTAATGCTATTAAACAAATCTTCTTCCTCGTGCAGGTATAATTATCCTTTCCAAAGCATTTCCAGTGATTTGCCTCAGGGTTTTAAATACTGCAATTACATCTTTTTTTGGTCAATGCTAAAATTAATCCTTAGTCATTACTATTGCTATCAAAGCAGGGAAAATGAGCTTCCAGAACCTTTACTGTTATTTTTCAGCAATTCTAACCAAACCTCTTGTACCAGGCTTTACCTAGTTAAGATTTCATCCATGCCAGGCAGCCTGACAAGATCCACATCTCATTTGCATGATGATCCCTGGTCCCTGAGGGATAACACTCCTACAGCCCCACTCCAGCACCAATCAAGCGCCACAGAAACAATTAAGGAGACTTTGCATTATCTAAATGAAAGATTGAATTATGAAAATGCGCACTGCTAATTTTCCACTGAGGTTTTTACCTGTGGGCCCGGCAGTACTGGTGCTATATGCACACAACCTTTTTCCAGGTGGTTCTTTTGAGAAAAATTTATCTTTTGAGATAAATTCCTGTCCTTCTAAGGCTTGAAGTGAGAAATCTC
Organism: Brachypodius melanocephalos; assembly: GCA_013398615.1. Classification (NCBI taxonomy): domain Eukaryota; kingdom Metazoa; phylum Chordata; class Aves; order Passeriformes; family Pycnonotidae; genus Brachypodius; species Brachypodius melanocephalos. The sequence goes on along the minus strand of VZSR01000245.1, from coordinate 15,851,117 downwards.
AGCACTTTTGCTGCTCTGGTTGCACCCAGAAAAGCTACTTCGAACAATTAGAAGGCAATGAAAAGAGCACTCCTTACTTACAGCCTCTTCACACACGTTTTGGAATTAAATTTGGCATTGAATTTTACGGCAACTTTTAGAGGAACAGCTTTACAATAAACTTCTGTTTGGTCCAGCTCTATTTTCTGGATTTTAAATCTACTTTTTAAAAAACAACAACAACAGAGATAATATACAACTATAGTACCTATGAAATTCTTAAAGAGCATCTTCTAACTGGTATCCCACTGGGGAAGGGGAAGGCAAAGGACACTTAGTACATAACACAACTCACCCAGTGGATGAAGGCAGGATATTCTAGTGCACAACATTTGGAAAAAATCTTGATATTAATGAAAAGCATTGCCTGATCTTTCAAATGAATGTGAACTACTGATATTTCAACTGGCCAAACAGACTAAGTGGAATTAAATCCAATTTCTGACTTGCAGAAGGTGATGGAATGCACTTTTTCTGCCAAGATTTTAGCCCAGCATTCATGAGCAGAAGTGAATTACACTGAAACTTGGATTAAATACTATCAATTAATAAGTTTTCCTTGGATTTATATAAAACCCAAATATTTTAACATTTTATAGTGACTTTTTTCATTTGAAGCTGAAGACTGTATATTTTAACTGACGACTTTTTAATTGTGATGATCGAAATTGGTAGCAGAGAGACTTTAGTACCAAATACAGAAGTATCTGTATACCAAGCACAGAAAAACACTTTTAACACTTCAGAGTTAAACTACTTTTCATTACTTTTATTTGATTTGGCATTTGCTTGTGCAATTTCATACATATACAAAACCTCATCCAGTCCAGAACAACTACTTATATAAAGAGATACAAAAATACTAGTGGACACACCCACACAGGAAAATTGTACCTATTAAGATGTTAATTGTTTAATTGTACTTAGGAAATTACTTATGACCTCTAAATAGGTCTTCTGCCCTCTTAAAATTTTAAATTTGCTTTCTGGTCTTCTTCTGAAATAAGAATTACAGGGTTTTTTTTGTAGAAGAGATGAGGCTTGTAAGCAAAAACTCAGCTACAAAACCATCTTCATCTACCTCTCTTTACGACAGAATATTCTATTTTATTTCCTCAAGGAAAAAAAAAGTTGTATGCACATGTCTTCATTAAAATTCAAGAGAAGCAACAATATAAATTACAAATTAGAATGTTTTTTCCACTACACATCTATTTAGAGGAAAAAAACCCTACAACTTTCCAATTGCTCAACTGTTTACCAGATTTTCATCTAGAGATATATTTAGTGCTGGTATTTCATAGATCCTATAATTACCTGTGCCGTATTTGCTGCTTGTCTGCTTTGAAATTTTGATTGCAAGCAAGGATACTTGGGGAAACTTTAGAAGTGCAGAATGTAGAACACAACTTTTAGCCCTATCCTTACACACTCAAAACATCCATTGATTTTAAGAAGAATTTAGCCAAGTCAGGAATGCAGGAATAACTCCTATATCCTCTATGCAGACAGAGTTAAATAATGCATTGGAGAAACAAATAATTGCAAAAAGAAATATGCAAAGAAAAGCCCCCAAACCAGTATGCTTTCAGCTGACTCAGGGAGACACTGAGGTGGAAAAATGACAGAAGAAATGGTAGAAAGCCTTAATGGCTTAGGAATGGAGAATTCTAGAGAGAGAAAACAAGAGAAGTAAGCAAATACAAAGTCTAGTAAGGATATTGAGAGCTTTCAACTCAGTTCTTCATTTCCTGACAGCTGGGACACACACAAGCCTTGGGTTAGACAAAGTGCTTTTCTGCTGCTACAGCTCAGCTGCTTTTGTGACTGGAGCAGACAGTCACAAAAATTAATGCTGTGTTACTGACTGACAGATTTTACTCTCCGTGCTTCTTATGATAATGGAGCCTGGGCAGGTCTTAAAGGAATTGTGTCAGAGGAAATTATAAGATTATCACAAAATAAAGTTCCTTCTTGGCCTGGATTGCAATAACTGGTCACTACATATTTCCCTTGGCAATGAACATCAATGTCTAAGAATCGATGTCACAGGAGGGCTCTGGTATTAAAAAAAAGGTGGAATAAGGAGTAGCTCAACAAACACAGAATACTCAGCTGTGCTCATACACAGAGGACGTGGCTGTGGAAGGCAAAGATTTGTGTTTCTTTACCTTCCACAACAGGGCCTCTGTTTACAGTCAAGACACCAAGCCTTATGTGCAGCCTGGGCTGCCCTGTCATTAGCACACATCCCAGCCTCACCCTCCCTCAGCAAATAACCTGTTTTTCACATCACATCACTCAAGATGTGCTTGGCAGCCAGAGGAGTAGGACAAGAGCTACACATTAAGTTAGCAGCTTGCCGTTTTCTTGGGAAAAACATCACTTCTGCCCCTACCATGGCAGTGGATCTGGCCGCTCCCTGCCCAGGAGTGTCACCAGCCCTTTGGCAGCAGGAACCACTTCCCATTTCAGGCCCCCAAAAACAGAATTGTAGAATCAGGTTGGAAAAGACCTCTGAGATCATCGAGTCCAACCTGCGACAGATCCCCACCTTGTCGACCACCCCAGAACACTGAGTGCCACATCCAGACGTTCTTTGAACCCCTCCTTGGGCAGCCCATTCCAATGTTTGGTGACCTTTTCTGTGAGGAAATTGATCTTGACGTTCAACCTGAACTGCCTCTGGCACAACCTGAGGCCATTTTGTCTTGTTCTGAAACTTGTTAATTGGGAGAAAGACTGACATCCAGCTGGTGCCAAACTACTTTCAGGGAGTTGCAAAAGTGAGGAGGTCCCGACTCAGGGACCGCTCTCAGCCATGAGATTGTTGCCCACAAAATGGGATTATTACCTGGCGTGCAATAAGGCAAGAATTACACACTTGAGACACTTTTTATTTCAGAGCTACACTCCAGTTCTCAGAGTCCACAAATCAAGCAGAGCCAGCAGACTTTTCCCGCCATTATTTATACGCAGGAATTCAGAGCTAGTAACTTTCCAATCACAGCCCTTCTATTATGATTGATTACTAATTTACATACACATTACAAAGCCCCAGTGGATTTCTACACCTGCTCAGGGGAAAGGGTCTTCACCTGGACAGGGTCTTTATAACTTGTAGGTATGATTTTTATTATTATAATGATCATAGTTCAGCTATAGGATACACAAACTTTGAGTACTCTGCAGAGTTAGCAATGTGTACACAGATATACATCAATACCTTGCTTTACTACATCCTTAAACCTTCTTGGCTCGTGGATGACCATGACTAGGAGAAGCTGGCTGTTGCCTGTTCCACTGATTCAGGCTTGAAAGCATACAAAGATCTTACATCAAAGAACACCTTGATTTAAAATAACCCTGATATATTCCACATTTTGCTAACAGATGACACGGAAACACCGCGGGCAAAGCCAGGGTTAAGGCACGCAGGAGAACCGGCTCTGTGCCTGAGGAGGGCCCCCACTGCTCCCCGTGCTGCCACAAAATGGCGGGCGCCGCCTGAGGGGAGCGGCGGCGGCGGGAACCGCGGCGGCCCCGCCTGAGGGAAGGGAAGCGGGGCCCCGGCGGCCGCTTCAGCGGCGCAGCTCCCGTCCCGCCTCCCGCTCTCCCTCCGCCCCGGCTCCGTATCGAAACCGGCTCCGCGGTCCGGCCCCTCCGCCGCCGCCTCCCGCGGTGGTGAGTAGGGGAGCCCGGTGGAGGAGGTCGATCCCGGTCCCTGGGATGTGCAGCTGCGAGGCGGCCGGAGCTGTCCGCCGCCTCCGTGCCCGCCATTACCCGGGCGGGCGCCTGAGAGTGACTCGTCTCCCTCATTCCCCGATCCCAGCTCCTCACATCAGCCCATGTCACGATAATCGCGGTTACCCCCGAGGGTGGCGGGGCTGGGGGAGAAGCAGAGGCCGCGATCGGAGGCAGAGGGTGAAAATGACGGCGGCGGGGCTCCTCGGGCGAGAGGGTCCGGGTCTTGTCCGTGCCAAGGCATTTCCATGTCCGTGAGCCAGAGGCTCCCGGCTGGCCGAGACTTGGTTCCGCTGTGTTTTGTTTCTAGACCAGGAGAAAGTACGAGCAATGTGCTCACAGATCCTGGTTTTTCTCATGTATAGGAATGGCACCGGTGTTCAGCTTGGTGCAGAAAGGTGATGACCCACAAGGGACGCCTGCAGTCACTCTGATCTGGTAGTAATAAAAGTGAAAGGAAAAAAGTAAATTACACCTTGTTTTATTCTCAGTGATGCAAGATACTGATCTCTCTCCCAGTCGGAAGCAGTTGTAAGATCAACTGAAACCGGATGCAGTTGTTACTGTGACCTTTTTTTGTGCAATGTAGATGTTGACAAACTAATATAGTCTCCGTTCAGGGAAAATGAAATAACGATGTGGAATTTCTTGTTTGGGTGAGCTTCTTAATACCAGTCTGCTTTTTTTTTTTTTTTTCAGGTTAACCAACAAAAGAAGTTATGAATATCATCTGTGGTCTAAAGCTGTTGGGCAGGAACTGTATTTTGTCTCATTTCGCTTCTTTGTGCAAGCAGGGGAAGTGCAATAATCTCTCTAGGTCTTACACAGGGTGGTGCCAAACTCAGGGTGACAGAAACAGATGCCAAAGTTTGGATTTGAGCGGAAATGCTAGAAACTGTTTTTTGACTGGAACTCCTGACTCCTATAAAAACTTGATTGGTAAAGGACTGAGACGTCTTTTAGATGTCCCACATACAAGTGGACAGGAAGTATACAAGAATGCTCACCACAGTTCGGGAGGGTTGTGCTCTCAGTCTTCTGAGCCACCGAGGGAAAAGATCCCATCTCTCCAGATCAGTTCTGTAGGGCAAACCCCACGTCACTTTCCTGCTTGGAACATTGAAATCAAGAGGTCTTTTCACACATCACCATCACTGCAGGCTGCACCGGTTCCTCTTTTCTGGATTATTGTGAAGCCAGCTCAGAAATTATTTGCCATCATTCTTGGCAGGTAAAATGCTCTGTTACTTTCCTCTCAGCACAAGACTCATCATGCAAAGTGTGAGTGTGGGGAGGATGGCAGGTGTGTTTGTAATATTGTTTGAATGACAGTTTGCTCATCAAGAGGGGTTTTTTTCCATTATCAGAGGTGTTAGATGTATTTCTTGCTCTTTTACTTCTCATTTACATGTGGTAGAGGGAGATGAACCAAGACACTGAGGGGCATTCCTTCTTCTCCTGTGGGAGGGAAGAAATGCAGTGGAGTGAAAGCCAATTACAGAATAACCCCCCATAAGCTCCTACATAGGATGAGGCTGTAATAGAGAATACTATTACCTAAGTTAACACTGTTTGTATCTTACAGGAGCATAAGAAAATGGTGGAAGGCACTTCCTCCTAATAAACGGGAACTCTTCAAAGAAAGTGCAAGAAAAAACAAGTGGAAGATCCTGCTGGGTGTCAGCAGCTTAGGAGTCGTATTTGTCATGTTTTATTTTACCCATTTGGAGGAGACGCCCATCACTGGGCGCGCACGACTGTTGGTGTTTGGCAAAGAACATTTTAGGGAACTGTCACAGATGGAATATGATATGGTAAGATTTCAGGCAAGAAATTGAAAGTACTCAAAAACTGTTGCTTTTTTTAAAGTGATGAGATATTCTTGTTAATGAGATGGGCAAACAAACCTCATAGTGTCCTTTATGAGTTTTGAACTTCATGCTCAGAACCCTGCAGAGTCCCTTCATCTGTTACCCCCTTCCTCTTGTCCCCATCCTATTTTATAATTTCCTTTCCACAAGGAGAACATAATGGTTACAAAGCACATAACATGCATGTAGCAAACATTCTTACCTGTTTCTTGTCCAGTGAACTAGTCCCTGTAATTTTGAGTTCTGTGATTTCTTGTTGTAAAGTGAAACTTGATAAACCACATCCAAATGTATCCATATTCCCGTCTGTCAGACACGCAAGATAAGAACAGAACAAATACAAGGATATTTTCAAATTACATGTTTTGTATACATTCTTCTGCCTTAAAAATTAAGACAAATCAATTTTTTTTTTCAGTGGATGGAGCAATTCAAAAATCAAATGTTACCTGAGACAGATGCACGGTACCAGGTTGTGGAGAGAGTTGTTGGGCACTTGTCTGAAAGCAACAAGGACATCCCCCAAGTGGCAGCTCTCAAGTGGGTTATCCACGTGGTGGATGAACCAGGTGTAAATGCTTTTGTGCTTCCAGTAAGTTGTATGCCACACAAAAATGTAACAATATTGAAACAGCACTTGACGTGTCTCCCACTTAATTTTTATTCTCTTTGTTTGCAGAATGGTCAAGTGTTTGTTTTTACTGGGTTACTGGAAGCAGTTTCTGATGTTCATCAGCTGTCATTTATTTTAGGACATGAAATAGCTCACGCTGTGCTGGAACATGCAGTAAGTCTTTAAAGAAAACCATCTAATATTCTTAAATTATTAATTCTAATTACTCTAGTTATGATTTTCCCTATCATTACCAACTAAGTTTTTGGTGTGGCTCTATCTAATTAATGCAAAATTGAGTTTGAAATGAGTAGATCTTTATTATTCGTATAGAAGACCAGTGGTGGTCCCTGTTAACACAAAGGCTGCCAGGGCTTTATTCACAGCTGTATAGGTGGATTATGACTTACTTTCAAGGGTCTTTCAGAGCTTGGTCTGCAGATCCCTCTTTTACAGCACAGACATAAAGAACTGCAGGTACTCAGCAACTCTGTTACTCTTACAATTGTTAATACCTGCAGAAGTGGATACACTTTTAAAAAGTATCTCAAAATACTTGATACTGTTATTATTGTAGCACACAGTTTTAGAATGTCAGATTCTAGAAACCAGTGCTTGGTTCTTGAATTGATTTTGGGTGAGCAACAGTTCACATCATGGTTTCTTCAGCTCAGGTCAGCCAACCAACCCTTTAAACTTCTAAAAAATATTTCTGACAATAAAAAAGAACTTATTTTGTTTGTATGGAGTCTGTGTCACCCAGCTGGTACAGAGAGAAGTATTGCATGATCCTGCTTGTAAATGCTGTGATCAATTTGTTGCAATGTCAAATAGAGCTCTGGAAAACAGAATAATCTCTTGGATTCTGAATTTAAAAGGAAAACAGCAAAAAATAAAAGATAAATACATTATGTGTTCTGTCCTCTTATCCCATTAATGATCCTGTCTCAGTGATGTCTTACCTCTCCTCAAATTAACGCAAAGAACAGTCTTTGAAGTCTTTTTATAGATTTTTCATTCATACTGAGGTGTTTCATGGCCTTTTTACTGAGGAACTTTTTCTTCTTGTTGCCTCCATCCTACCTCAAGCTTTGAATCTCTCAGAGAGGCTGATAGACAGAATGTATTTATTCCAGCTGTATTTATGTAGCTTATGTGAATTCTGGCCTGAAAGTACCTTGTATCCAACTGGATATTTTTTTCTTTCCTTTTTTTTTCTTTTTTGGTACAAGCAGGGAATGTTATGCTTGCCCTATTCATGTGGCTCCAAATGAAAAAAAAAAAATTCAGTGATTTTTAAAGTGTTTCCAAATTCTGTTATGGTCTGAAGAAATGTCAGACAGTAAGGAATGAAACTGGGACTATTTCTGTTTGCAGGCAGAGAAAGCCAGCCTGGTTCACTTCTTGGATTTTCTCTCACTCATCTTTCTCACCATGATTTGGGCCATCTGTCCTCGTGATAGTTTGGCAGTTGTTGGCCAGTGGATTCAGAGCAAGTTGCAGGAGGTAAGACTGACATTTTCTATTGTCCTCCTTGATTTCCTTGGAAAGATATTTTTAATCTTTTGCTACACTAAATAGTAAGTTTGGAGGGAAAGGCAAGAGGAGAAATGTCAGCAAAAAATTAATATTAGAGTCTGTTATGGAATGAGATATGTTTTTGTAAATCTGATTCTGCTTTTCTGATGCTGATTTTTGTTTGTCATGTTGAAGAATTTTAGGTTTCCCTAAATTACTGGATTTAGTTGCACAAGCTGCAGGAACCTGCTTGCCAATTAAGATAGATGATTGTCTTTTAGGAAGGTAATTTGCCCTATAAAGTTATATATGGTAAAATGACATGTTTTTATTTAAAGTAGTTAAATTCTTCCTCAACCAAATAAAATATATGGAATTCTTTAAATATATCGTTACTGGTAAGAATGATTTCCAAGACTGAAAAACTGAGAATCTAAGCACCCTTTATATAAACCATGCTATAGTACAAGTTACTAAAATAATCTTTTCAGCCAGTAAATATTTCAGCAAACTAAAATTCAGAGGCTTCCTGGTGCCAGTTTTCTTCAGCAGTTTAATTTACTCTCTGGACAGTTACTGATCCATTTATTTTTTAAAAAGTGTGTTTTTTAAATAGAAGTTTGCTTAGATCATAAAACCGGAATCTGAATTAAAGTGAAAGATCTCTTTGGTTTCTTTGACTTGATGCTTTTCCTGAGATTTCCCCCAGTTCCTCAAAAACATGAAATTAAACATAACCAATCTGTTTTGTTAGTTCTTATGCTAATGGGTAGATGTGTGGATTCTGAACATAAATTATCTCTAAAGAGCTTGGATATTTGCACAAGTCGCTAAGAAACCAATACATTGATGAATGCTAGCCAGCATTTTGAAGAGCTGAGTTTGGCAAAAACGAAGTGTGAATGAATCCTGAGACTGCTCATAATTTAGACAGCAAGATTCAACTCCCTGTCAGCATTTCTTCTCTCCACAGAGAATGGGTATTTCAGCACCATGGATTGGAGTTGTGCTTTAGATTGAAAAGGGAATCTGGGTTTAAGCTCTGAGTCCTGTGCAAAGGAAACATCACCTATAGGATACTCTCCTGGTTTAAAAGGCTGATCAAACTTCAGTAATGTTGAAGTGATAAATACTTGCAAAGCTTTCATCCCATAGACAAAAGAAGCTGGATAGAAAACATATTTTTTTAGTCACCCAGGAATGCAGTGTCTGTTTCCCTCATTCACTATTTGGCTGTTGTGCTTACATCAAAGTGAACTGTACATTTTCTGCACATTTTCTCAGGGTGTTTCTCTTCCTTTTCTTCCATAACTGTATTTTGCTTTTTAAAGCTCTAGCACCATTCTGTGAAAGGGTTATTTAAGCCATGCTGTGATACTTGCTTCTGTTTCAATATTTGTTTTTCTCTTATGTCCTTAGAGGCTTGACTTTTTGACCTGCTGACTATTGTGTATTTTTTATTATTGACTCTAAGTGTTTCCCAGTGATTCTTTGTAGGCCTTTAGGCATGTGAGCTCCAGTTCTGCCTATCCCCCAAAGCTAATGGGTTTTCTTTCCTTAATAAATTGTTAACTTTTCTTATGACATATATTTGGGGCTGTTCCTTAAATGTGTATTTGTACTGAAGCATATTGGCTGTGTTATAGAGCAGCAGTTATTTTATATGGGAACTAAAGCCTAGGAATTACTCTTGGAATAACACCAAGTATGACTCTGGATTTTACTCATACCTCACACACCAGTATATACGGATGCAGTGCTTCATACTCCTTTCTTGTCCATCTCACACCATAGATTTTATATTTCATATGAAAACTGGTGATTTTGGCTAGTCAGCATCCTTGGAACTCCCTTTTCTTCAACACACAGAGGCAGCTCTGATAATTGATTTGAAAAATCAAATTCATTTTCTTTTTTGTGCCCAATTTCTGACAAGGATTTTACATCAGAATTTGAAGTTCTAATTTTTCATTCCAGCACATTCACAAAAGGGTTTTTAAACAATTTCATTTTTCAGTAGCTGATGAATACCACTGTATGTTAGATACCTCAGGACTCTTTTGTAGGTTACCAATTTCATTTCCCTGTCTAAAAATTGTTTAATAATTAAACAAATAGTTTAACTAGGAAATGATGCTTCAGGAATATATGACAGACTATCCAGGGGCTTCTTTGCTGTTTAGTGAATATATGTCCACCAATAGACCTGAAGCACTTTTCAAGGCAATAAAAACATGTATTCCACTTCAAGGAATTAATTTATCATCAGAGAATTTAACAAATATATTTATAATTGCAATGTTTAAGGTCTGTATGGAAACTAAGAATTTAGAAAGTGATCTCCTCTCTGCTTACTTCTAAACCAGCATGTTTGGCTTTTAAAGCCAGCTTTGGTTGGCTTGTATTTTTGACTTAGGAAAGAAAAAATATTGATACTACTTTGGAAAGCAGCAAAAAGTTACAGTTACCTTTATGTACTCAAGGGACTGGACTTCTTCTTTGGTGCTCTTCATTTCAAACTGGTTTGTGGTTTGTTGTTTGGTTTTTGGTGTTTTTTTCTCCCCTGAAACTTCTAAGGAGGACAAATTTCTACAGCCAGATAAAGAGCTGATAAAACCTTCCTGAGCTGATAAACCTTTCTCTCTTCTGTAACCTTGCACATTTGCCATTCTTCAGTTCACATTTCCTAATGGATGACTAAACCAGGATGTTGTGACAGGTTCCTTATCTCTGCAGGAGCAGGCTGTTTAAACAAGTCCTGATTTGCATTTACTATAACACGACAAACTAGGGTAAGGCTGCCCAAATCTACATGAATTACATTTGAGCAAACCACCACTCTTAGTGTATTTTAATGCTCTAGAAAAATGGGAAGAGAGTTTGGTCAGCTTTGTTTTCTAGTTTGATTTCTCAAGGGCAATTTGCAGCTTGTGTTAGGAACAGTCATGCCAAATGAGTGATTTCTGCATGCAAATATTTATGGCTACATTCCTTATTGTGGGCAGTTTGCCATTTAAAATAGATGATACCAGGCTTAAAGGCATCACAAAAGTTTAGGGAACCACTGGAATCTTTTTACATACACTTGGTGCAAGAAAAAAAAAATCTTGATGTCAATAAAAGAGTGAAATGAAAAAAATTCTGGTGGAAAGTTGGTATTTAGCTTTGATTTGCTGCAAAATGAGATTGGCTGCTGAGAGTGCCCATGAAAATATATCTAATTTGAATTAATTTCCACTGAATACAGGATCAATGAGTTACATATAATGGAATTAGAGATTACATTAAGAAAATTAATACTGATCACATGCAATGTGAGCATGATAGATAAACCCCACTTCTTACGAGAAGGTTAAAAGACAGCTATGAGACATCCCAAACCAAGGAACAGAGCTTTGATGTGTTTCTTTGCAGTTCATGTTTGATAGACCCTACAGCAGAACCCTGGAGGCTGAAGCTGATAAAGTGGGACTTCAGTTTGCAGCAAAGGTAACTACAACTGATTGGTTTTATTAGCAATAAAAATAAAATTAGCAAAAAATAAGTACCAGACGTTTTTCAGTTTCTGTTACAAACAGAGGGAGTTTCATTCTTCATATGGAGGTAAACTGTAAATTTTTGGAGATAAGCAGTTTTATGAAGTGGTGGAAAATAAAATAGTTTTTAGGGGAAGACAAAGTCATTCTGGCTAATTTTATGTAATAACATTGAAGGGTGTAAAGTTGTGCGTTACCTGCACTGTCTCCTTTCTGTGCAGTTTGTTGCTATTAGAAGAAAACCCCGTGTATTTGTAAACAGGAGAACTCTAAATAAGGATCTTCCATAAGTAGGATTTAATTATATGTAAAAATGTAAAGATAAAAGCTAAATACAGCCATAACAACAGTACAGCTTTGCTAAAGTAAGACAAAAATTTGGTCAGAAGCTACTCAGCATTTTTTCATAGTTTATTTCTTCAGTTACTTGTTTTTCCCCTGTGGAATTTAATTCTATATTAAAAGAACTGAACCAACTCTGATTCCTGGCTAGGTGCAATAGACTTGTGTGAGATACCAGTGAGAGCAGCACCATCTAGTGTTAATATTTCATAAGCAAAATTTCCTTTTAATAATTATTGATGTTTCTTTAAGGAAAGTTTTTTAAAATTAACTTTGATTCCGAGAATAAAACCACATTTGTGATTTGAAGTTGTCTAAGGGAATAATACAATCCATTAAAGAAATGTAATTGCTGTGTTTGTGCTCATTGCTTTCTAATACTGAAAAAGAAGGCCATACCAGAAAGAAATGAGTGAAGTGATATATTCTCTTCTTGTGCAGATAACCTTTTTATAATAATAATTTAAATAAATAAATTCAAAGGATAAAGCACCACATCTATTCCTGCGATGGGGAATGGGAAGAAGTAATTTTCTTATCTTCTGACTATTTGCCCCTTTTACTTCTTAGCAAATAAAAGTCAGTGTAAGAAATCTCATTTGTTTTTCTTTATATAAATGTAAAAATAGAGAAGTCTGTGGTGATACACAAAAGCAATTCTAAAACTTGCTGTTCTATGGTTAAATATATATTTCTTGAAGAGAGTCAGGAATTCTACAGCATTACTGTTTTATTGTGTCATGGATTCCACAGACCACCCATGAAAGGCTGTGTAATCAATTACAGAAAAGTATTTCCAGTTACTTTTTAGGTATCTTTTAATATGAATTATTATCACCTTGTATTTTTGACTCTCAACTTCTTCCTGTAAATTTGCCTAAATCTGTGGAGATGATTAATTTGTTCTAGTAAATACAACTTTGAATTTGCAGCTGAGGGTTTTTTTAAAAGAACAACTATATGTCAGAAATTGTAAAACTTGTCTTCCTCCTGAATGTTCTTAATTCAGGCGTGAGTTCTTTAAGGCACAGGTGTTAAAAGAATAGATCCAGTGTCTGCATGAGTTTTTTATTACTTTTAGATATTCTGGAACAGCTTTTTCCTGTCAGATGTAAGGACCATCTAAACAGGCTTTAGAGACTTAAAATTTAGGATTTTTTTGTAACTCAATATCAATTAGACTGTGTATTTCTTACTTTAAACATACAGTGATGTTTCCATTTCCCTTCTGTTCCCAGGCCTGTGTGGATGTCAGAGCCAGCAGTGTCTTTTGGCAGCAGATGGAACTGGCAGAAACCATTCAGGGGCAGCCCAAGCTGCCAGAGTGGCTCTCCACACACCCTTCCCATGAAAACAGAGCTGAGCACTTGGACCGCCTCATCCCAGAGGTGAGCAGGGTCTTTTCCTCTCAGGAAAGTTGCCAGATTATTGGAAAGTTGTCTGATTATTAATTAATTAATTAATTAGCTGCTTTGGTATTGATTCACAATTTACTCTGATAGAACCATGCTTATCTTTATCCTTACAGAAATTCTCCATTGCAAACCTTTCAACCTTAAAGGTTTTCTTCAATGAAAAGTAAGATAGCACAGATAAAACATAATTATATTCCAAGTGTGGGGGTTTTTTTCCCTGATTTCTGATCAAAGTGTAATATTTTTGCTTTTGAATGGCCTTTTGATATAGATGTGACACTGCCACAGGTCTCATCCACTCTCTAATTTTTGCCATTTTGGAAAGGCAGTTTTTATGTTGGATCCCTAATTTGTCTTGACTTCTCTTGCTTTTGTAGCGAATAAAAAAATAAAATAGAGTGTTAAAGCGCTCCACTGTGACACTGTTTTTCAGGAAGGTAAACTGTGTTTGGAAATACCCTTTTTTATAACCAACTAGTAATTTCTTCTTTTTTTTATTGTAACTTTCTGGCACTTTAAGTCTTTCTCAGCTCCAAACTGTAAAGACACTTGAAGATTTATTGGCAGAGGGAGCACTAAAATATTGAGGTGTTTGCTGACTTCAAAGGAGAAAAAAGAGTTTCATGAATCCTTTGATGAGAATGAATACAGTAAATATTCTAAATGATGGCATAAATCAAAGTCAGCATTAGGGGTAGGAGGCTGGAGAGTGGCTAGACTGGATATTTCAAATTAATATACACGAAGTCTGTACTTTGCAAAAGCAGGCTGGGAGAATGTTTTTGATGGATTTTCTAACACATTTGAGCAGCTGAATAGAAAATTATTTTTGTTGTGGAGCCTCAGTTCTAGCTAGATTGAACATAAAGGGTTCGGGATCATTTATTTTCATATAGTTGTTGACTGGCTTATAAAGAGGTAATTAAATAAATTACTTCTTATGTTCTACCCCAGGCCTGAGCAAATAAGTTAAATAACTGAGCAACTGTGTAGAACTGTTATTTCTGGCTCATCTCTCGTAGTTTAGCAGGTGGAGCAACCTTCATCTTTTACACCTACTCTCACTTCCAAGAGCAGTGGAGGCTGGCAAGATCTTCCAAAAGACAATTGAGGGGAGATGTTTTTGTTTGCCTTTTACCTTAAACGTTCTTTGGAGTAGGATGAGGATCAGGGACTGAAGGATTGCTGTTTTTAGCAAGTTCACAAGGTAAGTGAGGTTGGCACTACAAAACTGGAATAAAGATGAAAGAAAATTGTACAGGAGGCTTCTTGTCTGAAGCATTGACTCCCCTTCTTTTGGGAGCTGCTGCCTTCAGGCTGAATTTCAGGCATGGAAAGGGAATCCCAGGCTTTTATTGTTGCTCAATATCAGCCTCTTTTTATTTCATTGTTCATGTGCTTTGAGCTTTTTCAAACAGGATGTTTACCAGATATTAATTGCCATTAGATATTCAGAGCCCAGGAGAGAAGAGAGATTATTTAAAAAAAAAGCCTTTTTATCTCCAGTATCTCTCTGTGAAGAAACTGGTATTTCTCAAGACTCAATGCCAGATCCATCATGAGCATTATTGTGTCTCATGTGCTGCTGGTTTTGGAGCTGAAATGGTTTTCAGGACAATACATCTTAATACAACAGCTACTATAGCTGGCACAAATAAGGAAAATGTTTTGGACTTCTCTGATATTTCTCTACAGACTTTTAAGCAGGTTCACAATAAGATGCAATCATATAAAGTGAGAATTTTTCTTCAGGTAATGAAATGTCACATCTCAGTGAGGTGATGGAACAGTCTCAGGAAGTGTAAATTAAAGGGGGACTATCACAGGGATCCCTTTCAAGTAATGAAAAAGACTGAGAGCCAATCAAATGAGTGTTAAAGATCTTGCATTTGGTTTTCTGAGCAAGTTGGAAGCCACAGCCACACTGAGGAATCAGTGAACAAGAGAGCTAGAAGCAGTTACAAAATGGTGCTGTCCTGGAAATGAAATAAAGCACATGAAAAAGATTTGCTATGTTTTTAAAGTTATTTCCCCTCAGACAGGGAGATGTTTGATTGTAAACCAGGAAAACAGTATACTCTTAAATAGGAAAGTGAAATCTCTTAAATTCCTACATGGAGGATGGAGAGATGAATTTTATTTTCAGAAAAAGATTTTTTCAAGTTTAAATTTTAAAGGGGGAAAGAATGCTCATTGTTCTGGAGAGAGAGTCTATGGGAGTGTAGTGCCAGACAGAAGCTGCAGAATCTTCTGGTTTATCTCAGTGTTTTATTTTCATGTTCTCTGACTTGCTAGTGTCTGTTTCCAAGTGTGCTGTACAAATGCAGCACTGTACATCAGTGGAAGCCTGAGCTAAACTGAATAAAGCAGAAGGTTATCTACTGAGCCTCGCCTGTGATACAAAAATTCATCTTGATGTGACGTTTGCTTTTTTAGCATCATGTTCTTGGCTCAGATTCCATTTTTGATTCACTGTAACTCCTGTTTCTACTCTCTTGTGGAAATGCCATGGTGAGATCATTTAGAGACCCATAATAAGTTGGGTTTTATCAATTGCACTTCTTGTCTTGTTTGCAAGGTCAGTTAACTCGTCAAAAAAAAAAGTTAATTCATTTACTTTGGCAACACCTCTTTTTGTCAAATCCACATTGGCTGCTTATTATTTTTATTAACTTTTGTGTAGTTAATACTTTTTCCTCTGCTATCCTTTGATATGGGAGATACATTTATTTTCCTTCCTTTTCAAAAGTGGATTGGTATATTTTCCCTTTGCTTATGATGTGAACATTTCTTCAGATAACTCTAGTACTAGAATATGTTAATTAAGCCCAATGTGGAAACAAGAATAAAAACCACTGACCTGCATTTCTATCATCTACATAAAGTTATTACATATTTTGTCACAATTTTTCTTTCCTATGCCAACATCAGTAGAAGATTGGAGGTATTAATGTTATATATAAGCTGCTTTTCTTCTCTATTCAGTAAAGTCTATCAATTCCTTTAATCATCTTTTTACTGCTACTTCATTAAGACTGTAAGGGCTTGAGAGCAGCAGGTAGTCTGGTGTCTGTGACAGTGGGAAGGATTAATATTGGGAGCTAAAAATTATTAATTTTCTCTTTGTCTCTGCTGGTGGCTTTACCTGAGGGTGATAGGATGAGGGAGACCTCCCTAATTCTTCTGCCTTCCCTGCTCCCAAACATTGCAGGAGGTGACTGTGACAGTACAGATAAGAAAATCAGCTTCACCTTGGTTACTTACAAGCAAGGGTTGGATGTTTTATTTGGGATCTCCTGGAGCAATAAGCAGGCAGGTGGCTGCTCTCACTGGAATGTGTAGTTAGAGTTGTCCTGAGCAGGGAGGTGACAAGTTAACATGGCTTTTCTTTCCATATCTGGAATTTTTCAGTGATGATATTGAATAAATGCCTTCTACCCCCTTGCACAGCTCTACATCTAGCAGGAACTCAGACATCCACAGGGTAAAAATGTTCATCTGAAATGTTCACTGGTTTTTATCTTTGCTGTTGGGACTTCAGGTGAATGAAACCTTGGAAATAGGTCAGGAACTGTAGAGCCAGAGATACAAAATTGCTAAATTAGTTTAAAAGAGGATTATGTTGCCTTTTCCGGGATACAGCCTAAACCTTTTTATTCTCATTTGCCTTGAATAACACTGCTTGACATTAATGCAGTCTTGCAGCAGCTTACGTTCTAGAAGAGAACAAGAGAAAACTCTTGGTTTGTCATGAACATCAGTTTAGAAATTATTTGGTCACTGAAGCAGAAGAGTGTTCAGCAGTACAGTTACATTTGGTGACTGCATGGACAATCATGCTGTAGAAAAACAAGCTGTGAAAGATTTAGTCATATTTTTTAAAACCTAGACAGGAACAATATTTGCATGCCTAATCCAGACTTGTGTATCCAGTAATTTGAATCTTACATTTCAGCAAGAAACAACTGGAGAAACTCTTGCTACATTTTTGGAATATGTCTTTTTCCAAAACCATTTGTTAATTTTAAATTCTGTTTGTTTCTAGCCATTTACAGCAAACTCTATCAGTTCACTGTAGTAAAGTTAGAGGAGAAATATGTTTTGGAATCTCTTTATACAAAAAAAAAAAAGCTAAGAAGCTCTGCTTTTCTGTTTTAAAGTCTGCTGTGGTAAGATGTTTCCAATGCCTCCTGTGGAAGAATAGCAAAGTGTTTCCAAATGATGGGCAAATATTTATGCAGAGCCATACTAGAATATTTGATTTGATGTTTCAGACAAAGCTAGTGGACATAAAGCAGATTAAAAATTTCTGCTCTGTCTACAATGCAATGCTAGGACTGCTGTTATAAAGAACTGTGTTATTTTCTTCCTCCTCATGAATCCATCTAGAGCAAATTAATCATTGTGTGTTTTCTGCTGGCAGTCCCAAGTACTGGCCAGGAGGCACCTGGCTACAACTCAGGACAGGTCTGGCCATTGCTTTTCAAGAATCCATGGTTATGAAGTTAAGTGGAATAAAATGTACATCTGAACTGGTTTTTTCTATGAAATGATTAAAAACAGAGCTGGATGTAAATCTGCCCATGGTTTATGCCGTTAATTGAGGCCAAGACAGATAATATTAAACAAATGCGATCATACCACAGTGATCATTGATTAATGGTAACCCTCTAGGGTTCTACATGTAATATTTTGCTACATGATACATAGGATCTACTTTTCTTAATTAGCTTAAATGAGTTATAAGAGGATCCATGGATACCAGTAGTTCAATGTACAGCTGCTTGCAAAGCATCAGTTTGTTGTGTGCCAAAAACACAAGGAGCTGCCAGTTTGGATGGTCTAATTAAAGTATGTTCAGCATTGTGACAATGAACACAACATCCTTTAAAACAGCTGACTTTGAACAGGTTGGTATCAGTTTCTCCACAGTGCCTTTGAGACTTGAGATTCATCCACTGCCATACCTTTCTTGGATTGCCATCCAGACAGAATGATCTGGGGAGAATGTTCTTGTGCTAATGAATTTTGGTTCTCTGGGAGATTCTCTGGCTCCTTTGTGTCCCTACTTTCTTACTTGTAAAATGCAAGCAATGGCACTTACTCAGTGAGCAGGACTAACTTAAAGTTTGCTCTCTTACTGCTGATCTTTTTATCCAGAGAAATTGTTACATTCTAGAGACATCATTTTCTCGTAACATTATTTTCTCGTAATACTTGGAAACTTGGAATTCTCCAAATGCTTCTTGGAGATGAGCTCACTTGTGTAACAGGACTTTAACTATACTGATGAACCATCTGGATCTCTGTGCCAAACAGTTAAAAGTCCATTATGTTATTGGAGATTTTCCCTCCTTTTTTGAGTCAGACATCTATATATAGTTACTTAATAATAGAACATATCAGAGGAAGTAAATTATTCAGAGCCCTTTTTTTTCCTTGATGCAGTCATTTTCATTTGCATTTGAATGTAAATATAAATATAAAAATATGAGGCTGAGTGCAGTAATAGCCTGTGGGCTAGATACACTCCCACTTAATTAGGTGGATTTCCTGCTGGGATTTTTCTTCTTTCTGAGGCAGTTTAGAATGTGGGTTGGTTCAATATTTTTCTTCAAAGTAGCCTGAAAGGGCTACAAAAAGTTTAGTTTATATGTGAATGTAAATGAAAAGGTACTGATGTAGACAAGTATCACAGACAACATTGGAGAACTTCCTGTCTAATTATGTTGTACCTTTCAGAATATCCATCCTTGGAGATCACGGTGTGAGAAAATAATTTCACTCTTCATTTTTCCCATTGTTTTACCATATTGCTACATTTTGTCATAGGAATTCTTGGTTTCTGTTGAGAAGTTGTTCAATAACAATTCAGGCTCATTATTACACTAAACAATGTGCAAATGCAAACTTGACTGGAAAGCCAAAGTCACTGACTGAAACCTTTCCTGTTTTTCCTATTTGAATGAGCTTGATTTGTTTTCCTATGTGTTCACAGGCTCTTAAAATAAGAGAGAGCTGCAATTGCCCATCTCTTTCTGGACCAGATCCTCGTCTTATTTTCAGACTAAATATGCAACATCTCCTGGAATCATCTAAAGGTCGAGAAGCCCCAAACTCTACAAAGCAAGATCCCTCAAAACCAAAACTGGACTTTCCTCACACTCAAAAAGTGGAAGATATGCCAGTGACTTTTGCAGTTAAACCCACAAACTGATGACATTAATTTTCACTTTTTATGGAACTGGTGGTCCCTGAAGGTCTATCTTATAACACAAAATTGTCTTTGAACCATGAAGAAGATGTAGCCACTCAGATTCTCCATTTCTTTTATGTGATCTCTCACTCAAAGCAATAAGGAACCATGCCCACACAAGAAGAGCAGCGTGTTGAAGCAGAAAGTTTCTTATTCATTAAGAGTTACTAAAATAAATCACTTCTCAGGGGAAAGATAATCTCATACAATCCAGTCACACAGTGTAATTTTCAGCTTTATCAGGCTCACCTTGATCAGAGGACAGATGAGCCAGAAGCGTCCCTAAAGCAGAGGGAAAAGTACAATTTTCATCACTTAAGTTGTCTGGTTTATCTTGCCATAATTTGGGTTAGATCTACTCAGCTTCATTTGAGAAATAATGAGAAGAGCTTACTGCCTGTTCCACATACAGGGTGTTTAAAAATATTAAGCTGAGAAGCGATAATAGCTATGGGCTAGATACACCCTCACTTAATTAGGTGGATTTACTGCTGGGATTTTGCTTCTTTCTGAGGCATTTTAGAATGTGGATTGATTCAACATTTTTCTTCAAAGTAACCTGAAAGGGTTGCACCAAGTTCAGTTTAAAAAAAGGAGTGAAATCATTTTCAGGGGATTCTTCCTTCTGAAAGAGGCGCTGAAAGAATCATGGAGCACCAGATGCTTTACAAAGATGCCTCTTGTCTTTCTTAAATGATCAGGATGCCTCATCAGAGGGCAGTTTTGCTGCCACAACATTTGATTTGGATAAATCCATTTGGATAAAAATGATTGCTGATGTGGAGTATATTACATAGGAGATAAATACAAGGTTTCTTGACTGCACAGCTTTTGCAGATGACTTTATCATGAAGGTGACTTCTCTTCAGGAAACTGGCATTTAATGCTGAGCATCCCTCCCTTCCTCCCTCCCTCCCTTCATTCCCTCCCCTTGAAGCCACACCTTTTATACCCTGGAGACAAATATGGACAATGTAGGTAAAGCTCTGCCTTTCAGGATAGGTGACCCACTGTACCCAGCGTGTTAATCTCTGTTTGCACATGTTTGAATTGTCCTTACTTAGCAGTCGATGGAAATACTGAAATGTTGATTTTTAAGGAAGATGTAGAAAGAAGTGGCAGTGAATGAAAATAAAAAGGGAAATCCTTTTCCTTCATCTGTTAAGATGTATTGCTGTTAGGCTTTTTTTTTTACTCATTTGATCAAAACAAAAATCTCTTTCATAAATGATAGCATCTTAACTTGAAGAAAACATTCAAAATATTTTATAGTGAGTCCTAATTTGAAACATTCTTTTTCCATATGGAGAAGGCCAGTCTTAATCATATTTCTTTGGTTAAATCTGGTTAAGAAGGAAAGAATTACCTATTCAGTGCTGTCAGTGACTTTAGTTGGAAAAACAGATTGTGAAACAAGTAATGCTTTCACTGACTTCAGTCGATGAAGCCGTGTCCTTTGAGAAACACCAGCAAGTCCCTTATCTCTGTTCAGAGGTAAGTTGATGACTGTGTAATGCTGATGATTCTAGGTCTGATCATATAGGTCTAGATTGGCTGCATATTGCTTACAAGCTGTTTTTAAATCTCTGCTCAATCCCACTGGCAGGAGGCAGAAGGTCCAGCCTGACCATTATTCATCCATCCATTTTTATTCTTTGTGACAGGAGTTTTTGTAACAGACGCTCAGTGATGTGTTGCAGCATTTGGACATTGTCACCTGAAGGGAAACAGAAAAATACACCATTTAGATTTCCCTGTGGACCTCAGAGTTTATCCTGCAGCACCAAAACCCCAACACTGCTGCCTCTCTCTGGCTCCAGTGTCACAGCTTGTTTCGTTATGCAGGGCTGCTGCTTGACATGCAACTGGATGCTTGTGTCTGCTAGGACTAAGGAGAGGAAACAAGAGTTT
This sequence comes from Brachypodius melanocephalos, assembly GCA_013398615.1. Lineage (NCBI taxonomy): Eukaryota > Metazoa > Chordata > Aves > Passeriformes > Pycnonotidae > Brachypodius > Brachypodius melanocephalos. The sequence continues at coordinate 15,829,872 of VZSR01000245.1, read as the reverse complement.
TTATAGCATTTAGGATGAAGTATGAAGCTACACAAATTTCATATTTCTGCTGTCTGTTTTAAGTGACTGAAGTTTGGTCTCAGATTTGTGTTTCCACAACAAATATTGTATATTTATTGTCGCATTAGCTGTCAGACAAAGCCATGTAAAAGCTGGTTGCAATTCCTTCTTTTCCAATTCCTTCTTTCTACCTTTTCCTAGAGCTGCAGGTGAGGCTGCTGAGAGAGAAATCAGGATAAGCAGAAGGAGCTCCTCACTGAGTCGAAGAGGAGAAGGGGCTGGATGTTGTGCCTGTGATAACTTTATTGCTGGGGCTGACAATTGTTGGCAGGTCTGTAAAGAGAACTGACTGAGTGTCTCTGGTGTCGCTCCCTGCTGCCTACACACACTGCAGCCATGCAGTAAATGTGCTCTTTGATCTCCTGAAGCCCCAGGCTCCATGCCAAAGCCAGGCCTAGCAGAATATCCCTGGCTCCCTTGTTCTGGCTGTGCTGGTTCAAGCCTGCTGTTCTTGGTACGAGCCAGGGGCTCTTACCCTGATTTATGGACGTATGCAGAGAATTGTTATCTCCAGCACATAAATTCATTATAACTATTAAACTAAGCTGAAATTGAACCTGTTGACCTGGAAGTGAATGGCTCCATAACATTTCATTAATCCTCTGAGATGTTTAATTCCTGCTAATTTGATATTTCAGATATGATCTTCTCTACAGATATAATGGCTTAATTAGTATACATTACATGATGTCTCTTCACAGTACGGCGTGTACAGTATTTATCCACTAGAAAAGTAATTCAGTAGAGCTCAATTATAATACATTGACTAGAGCATAAAAGTTGAAAAGAATATGTGCAATAGTCATTATATTTTAAGCATAAACATTTTTCAAGCAGTCTTCTGTTTGTTGATATCTATTGCCCTGTAAAAAATGATGGTCCTAAACATTTTGTTACAGCTTATTACAATATTGACTGAGAGCACTTTTTGGTCATACCACCAAAATCCATGCTCTAGAAATCTATTTTGTAACATTCAGCTTGCAAATCTTTTTACTGAAGTCACCTGTTTCAGAGCAAGTTGTGTGACAGTTCAGGACAGTGGTCTGCAGTGGACAAGCAAAGGGAAAGGTGGATCTTTGGAATGTGGTCATTTTGCTGCTTCCTTCCTGTGGAAAGTCAGTGGAGGCACAGTTGTGAGGAAGCTCTTGAGCAGTGCCTGAATTTAGTTCAACCCAACCACTCCCCCTCCGACCGCTCTCCACAATCTAAGACTTGAGTAAATTAAATTTATCTTTTTCCCTTCTAACATTGATCTATATATTGTATATTGCAAATCTGAACTCAAGAGAATCGGAGCTCCTTACTCCTACCGGGGATACATAGCCAGATTTATTCCATGCATACCTGGAATAAGTAATGAAGGAATAAATGCTGAGGGAATAACGCAGTGTGAGTTTTCAGTCACCAGGTGGCGGCTGGGCTGCCCGAGCCGGGCTCAGGACGATGGCTGCAACATCTGCGGGTTCAGTCCGGAGTCAGTAAATTATCCTGGCGATTTTCCTCAGTGTTAACGGCAGTGCCTCCTCCCTGGAGTGAACTCCAAACATCAGGAGGAGAAAACAAACGTATTAGGCTAGGATGTTCTTATTTTCTTCTCTAGATTTCTCTTTTCAGAGGATGAAGGATAATGGAGAGAATAAGAGGTCAGCCAGACCTACCTGCTCAGGAGGGATGAAATGGGAGGACTCTGATTTTATTCTCTGGTCTCAATGCTTGGTGTTCTCTCTCTCCTCCCTCTTCCCTTCCCCCCATTCCATGTGAGGTATTTCTTGAACTGAGAGGCTGAAGGGCAATAATTGATCTTGGTGTTTCAAGGAGTTGAACGTGTATCTCTTAGATTTCAGCTATATGAAGAGCATCTTCAAATTCTGAGCCTGGAGAAGGTTTCTGTGTTTTGTTTAAGCACTTGAACAAAATGGCAGACAATCTTCAAAGAACTCAAGACCCCAGCTACCACCTTGTCTGGTGGGGTTTTACCCTCTCCTTTGCTGTATCTTCAGCTTTATCACCTTCCCTTTACTTTGATCATGAGGATGAGGCTACACTGTTCTGTTTCATCATCTTTTCATCCAAAAAGCTAGAAGGAAACAAAACCCTTGAGAAGCAACAGGGTCTAATTTCCACTGTCTCAATGAGGCCTCTGTCTTATTCACACTGAAATCCCTGGCAAAAGTCCCAGTAGTTAGATCTGGATTTCTCCCTCCTCAAAACAATATTCTTCCTTTTGTGCTTTATCCTCTGCTTGTCAGAATCAGCTGATTATGAGCTCCTGCACAGATGACACCTTATCTACAGTCAGCAGGAAGGAGGCATGAATTAGGGCTTAGAAGAAAATCTTCAATAATTAGCCACAGAGGAAGGAAAACATCCAAAAAAAGTACACAGAAGGAATTGACTTATTTCATTTGACTGGGCTGGAAAGTTCAGCTGTAATGATAGTGGTTAAATTAATTATGTTGATTTGGTGACAAGGAAACTAGCATGTCCCCAGATGATGTGTATTATTTTTGAACCCAGATGAAGTAAACTGCACACTGTTGGTGATGTATGTCAGAGTCACAGATAGCAGGTATTCCTCATGTGGACTTTTCACCCCATGCTCCTTCAGGATATGATTCATGATGGCACAATTTGGTCACACACAACCCTTAAGCCAGAGTTTGAATAAGTGTGAGGCTTTAGTGCTTTCTCTGAAATCTTTATTATTGTGAATAACTGTGATGGACACAGTTTTGGATGCTGTAGTGGCTTGTGATTTCTGTCATGAAAAGACACATTCTGCTGTAGCTCAAGTGTGCTCTGGGACTATGCTGAGGGTGCTTCCCATCTTCAGCAGTGGCTGCTGGTAGGAATGGTCTGCATCATCCCTCCCATGCCTGTTACAGCTCTGTCCTGCCTCAGCTGCAGCTTTAGTGACCAGAGGTGTTTGTGGGCATGGCAAACATCACACACATCACACATCCCTGCATGGAATTAGAGAACTTCTCATGGCTGTCTTGGGGTGTAGAACTGAAATGTGCTCCAGCCTCCTTGTGGCTGTTTGGTCTCTCTTGTTGTTCTGGCAAATTGGTTTTTAGTAACTTCTGACATGTTGACCTCTCTTTCTTTGTTGTCAGCATTGTGGGACTGAGAATCCACTGATATAACTTTTCCATGTGACTATGGAAGCCACTGACACCTGCAGACCTCTTGATTTTCCTCTGTGAGCAGGTCCCAGTCTATCAGGGTATCCCTGAAGAAATCTCCATCTCTTAACTTCATACTTCCAGTTTTGTCACTTTAATGTTTTATAGTGCCTGTGGGACATATATGTCAAGAGGAATCACATCTTGCAGCATGTCCTGAATGGCCTTCATGACCTGATCCATCTAGGACTTTAGAAGGAGATCCTTGAATTTGATAGGGATAAAAGAAGACAGCCAATAAAATGAGCACAGTGTCAGCAGAGAGAAATATTCAGAAGGTTCTCATGCATTGATACCTGATAACACTGGTCATTTTCCTGAACAATAACAGATGTAGGTGTCTTTAAAGTTTCCCTTTTATTGGCCCTGAGGTGGAGTTAGGCTGTAACTCGTTGTCAGCAGCAGTCAGGCATGGATGTGAAGGGATATGGGTGCTGATAAGCAGAAGGGTCACACCAAGATGCCATAACAAAAGCATAGTTATTTTTAGAGAAAAAAAATCCCAACATGCTATTTATACCAGTTTTGCTTATTTTATTCCACTAATAACACATTTTTGCCATGTATAACTTTGTCTGCATAGAAACACTCTGCTCTAATGGTTTACAAATTTTCATTTGTCAAAAAAAAATGTTCCTTACAGTCATTTGGACTTGGTGTCATTTTTATAAAGTGTGTACACAATTCTGCCTCCTGGAATAAAGCACATATGTTTAATCCTCTACTGCAGGAGCTGTAGGCACAGCTCTTCCTCTCTACCACTAGGCAGAGCTGCTTTGTGATCTCTGCCTTCCTCTGAGGCTTCTTCCTCCTAACCTTTTCTCTTATACCCTGCTTTTGTACTTTAAACTTGGCTGCTTGTGAAAACTGTAAAGATAGATCCAGATTATTAGTCTGTCTGATACTCTGTTCTGTCTCTGTTTCCAAATAACAAGAAAAGCTTTGACAGCTGAGAGCCCAGGTGAGCTGAGGTGACTTAACCCATGGCATGTGGCAGTGGCTTGGAGTAATGCAGTAACGTGTGGCATCTTGAACTCTGCCTGCAGAGATTTTCACCCCAGGTGCTGAGGCATCAGTGACTCTCTGAATGTGCAATCTATTAGCATGTTTCACTGTAACTGCCTAATGAGTTGCAGGAATCCAGCCTGGAGGTCAGGGATGAAAGGCTTGTGTTGGAGCTCCTTAGTGAACCTGATTTCCTCATCTTTAGGAGGTCAGAAAACTCCTCCACCAAGAGAACGACCTTTGCCAGGTCACAGGAGCTGATGGGCAGCTTTCTGAAGAAATTCCAATTCAGAAACCAGTCTTGGAAGCAGAGAGGTGTGATTTCATGCTTTCAGTGAGAAAAAGGTATTCTGTATCTTTGTTAGTTTCCTAACCTAGGAAATCCTGCATCTCTTAAAATTGTGTTGAGTAATATGGAATAGAACATTCTCAGGTTAGTGCTGATAGGTTTAGATTGCAGTACTCCCCTGAATTCAATGGGATCATGCTTTTAATCTGCTCCAGTCCATCAGTGTGACCTAGTGAAAAGGGAAGAGGAAAAATGCAACAAAAGAACTGTCAATACTGAGACAATTTAATTACAGTATTTTGCTTCTACAAGAATTGCCTACACTGAGACTACAAAAATAAAAATCAAGCCCCAAATCCTTGGCAAAATACAGCTTCCACAGGCTTCCTGGTGCTTCAGACATTCTGATGCAAACGTACATCATGAAGCTGTGTGTGATTTATAGAAAGAAAAGAGTAAAATATAAAAAAGAGTCTATGTCTGTAACTGTCATCCTCACAGGTGGGCTTCAAGATCCAAAACTAGTCACCTAGGAAACTTGAAATCTTCCAGAATTCTCTCCTTTAGTATAAACATTTTTTTAAATAACTCAGTATTGTGATTAATTATTTCAGTAAAATGTGTGGATTTGTACACTGTGTGTGGAACACAAAGGTGGAGGGTCTGAGGTCTCTCCAAGCAGGAGATTTGAGCTTTTTCCTCTTTCAAAGCCAATTAGATTTTGGCCAAAGCTTTGTGGTAGAAGCAGAACCAAGTTCTCCACCCCTCCTCTTCTCATTTCATAGGTGCCATGTAGCTGGGGCTTTGTTCCCTCTACTTCCTTTGATTTACACTGTCACGTAGACAAATCAAAGCCTACCCTTTATTTATTGCAGCTAGCAAGAGTGTGCTATAGACTTAATTCAGGATATGGACTCAAATCCTTCCCTGGAGCAGAGTGGAGTACTTTGTCATTTGCAAACACTTGGAAGCGCAGCGCTTCAGAGTTCCTGTAAACAAGAATAAATTCAAGGAAAATTTTGAATTACATGTGTAGTTTGAATGAATACATTGGAATCAGAGTAGCACACAGCAAGACGAATCTATCCATCATGGGCATTTAGTGCAGAGCCTGTATTTGCTTTTCTTTGCTATTCACATAGATTCGATCAACATCGCACTTCTGTCATTCGCTAAATACATGGGCTCTGCTCGGCGGGACACCAGCTCATCAGTTACCCAGTGAGCAGCCTGTCACAGGGCCAGCACGGGCCATTTGTAACTGTCACATCCCCCCAGATCAGAATCTTCCCAGAGCCTGATCCACCCAGGCCTTGGAAACAGGCTGGCTGTACCTGAGAGCAGCCTTGATGCTTTCAGCTAGGCTGCTGGGCCTGGGGCAAGATGTGCAGCTGGAGAGTCTGGCTCTCTCCATGTTGGATGCTAGGCATCAGCCTGCAGCTCTGGTTTTTGCCTTATTTTTCCATCAATATCTAAGGATACTGGCACTTCTACTAAGTGATGTTGGAATTCTCCCTCTAAAGTAGTAGTCGGCTGTGATTTTTAGGAGAGCTGCAGGAAAGACATAGAAATCATATTACAAATGTGGGCTGATGTCTAGGTAAACCCAGGCACAAGTGCTAAGAAAGCTGCACTTCCTGGAGTGGATCCCTGCTCCAGTGCCAGAGTTTTTATCAAGTTCTTCCAGATGCCAAACTACTGTGTGGGTTGCAAAGTGTAGCTTTTTGTGGCTTATCATTTTCTTCCATATTTCTGCCTTCTAGAAAGCCAAGACTTTACATCCTTTCCTGAGACTATTTTATGCCTTCAGCTGTATTTTTTTCTAGACCTTAATAAGTTCCTTAAATACAGTCAGAATGATAATTTGCAACCATAACTAGTTTGGATCTTTTTTTCACCCTACAGTTCAGTGCTTTCAGCTCCCGCTGTGTTTCCCTGTGCATTTCTTCTTAGTTCTTTGCAGGGAAGTCAAGGAGATTCATAGTTATGATGCTGGACAACAAAGCAGAGTATTAACATTATTTTAGTCTCCTGTGTCCTAAAGACTGCTGTAACATGGGTCATGTCTTTGATCCCTAATCTAGACTGGGTTCTCTTTCATGTCAAGACTATAGTTTTCATTAAATGAGTAGCCGATATATTTGACTTCATCAGAGCAGGAATTGTGTAGTGGCTGCATGTAGTTCTAAGCCAAAATTTCCCAGGGATTCCCAGTAAGGCCCAGTTGCTGTAAACTAAGCACTCTTTAGGACCTGCTAAATTAAGCCTGGTTGTTTGGATTACAGATTCCCTGAAGATTATTGACATTATAGGCTTGGTAGAATATAATGCTTCTTTGGGAGCATTTGTATTCTGTCACTGCAGTAACGAGTGTCAATAAAAGAATTAGGGTGACCTAGGACATTTCACTCATGTATCTCTCCATTCCTCCCTTTTGTCAATATAGCAAACAGAGGGGAAATTTTAGTGCCCCTTCTTGTTCCTGGGAGGCTGCTGATAAATCTCAGGTTGTTCTTCAAAAAACTGTAATAAAACATTTTTGTGTTTTGTACACCTGTTGCTGATTAATCCATTTAAGGTTTGTGATCATCTGGGGAATCAGTGTCTACTTGCATTTTTGTTTTAATCACATATATGCAATGTGAGCAATGGGTGCACTGCAGTGGGAGGATGTCCATGCCTCTGGATCTACCTGCTTATGTCCTTTTTCCAGCTGGAGATTTTGCCTGGGCAGACCTTAACACCTCCAGATGTCTGGAGGTCTGTCCAGAGCATCTCCTGAAGCACGGCTGCCAAAAAGCCAAATTTTTCTTTATTTCTTAGCCCTTGCTTAGGGCAGCTGCAGGATGTGCTTCAGAAGTGCATCAGTGCTGTCCCTCTCAGCAGCACAGGGACAGGCAGGCCTGTGTTAGGAATCCCAGCACTCCTTGCAGACATCCAGATGAAATCTGCTGTTTCCAAGGGAGATCCTGTCACAGCCCAGCAGATCCCACTAATGCAGGACTGTTCTGGTAATCAGACCGAGAGTTCTTATCCTCAATTTTGTGTCATTACCCCTCAATAGCTCCCCTAAGGAATAAAACTTGCTTTTTGCTCTTGCACACCCTTCAGATACTTGATGATGATACTGCATTTTCCCTTCATCTGCCTGCCCTGAATCCAGCCTTGATTCACACTGAATCCCAACACACCCATACCATTTATGCTTTCACATTTTAGTTTCCAGTGAGTTTGTAAACACCTTCCTCTGACAGTGCCAGGATACTCATAATTGTGTAGATTCTGTATCATTGAGTTGTTCCAGTGACATTTCCCACTTAGGAGGGAAATGCCAGACTCCATGGTGTCTTTGCTTTTCACAGTTTAGGTCAAACCCTGCCTGCACACTAACATACTTGGCTGCATGTTAATTTTAGTTAATAGCTATTCAGTAAAACAATGCATCCAGCTCAAGATATATGGCACAAATTAAGCTGAATGCCCAAACAAATTCAGCAACAGACCCTGGCCTCAGCGGGCTCTTTAAGTCCAGTGTAACATCCATTTACATTGTTTTATTTCTCTCTCAAACTGTAACTTGCTCCCTGTGGGGTTACATTGACTCAGTTTCATTTTCACATTGTACTGGCACCACGATAGTCTTGCATTTAAATAGTCTCATTTCATTTTGATATCATGATGTCACCTCCACAGAGGTGTTTCGAGGCTGCCTGGAGAATTCAGAGCTAATGCCCAGGCAGGGCCATCAGCTGACACACGGCTGCGCTGCACAGCAAGCTCAGCTTCCATTTCCCAGCCCAGCCTTTTCTCTGGACTGATCACAAAATGGATTTTTATATCCTTTGAGCCCAGTTCCCCCTGCCCCTGACAGAAAGTGTATATATGTATGGGAAATACGGCCTCTGGGAAAGGTGTTTTGGTCATGTGCAGGTCAGCAGCGGCTGGGACAGGACACAGGCAGGGCAGGGTCTCATGTCACTCTTACTCCATGGCTGGAGCCAGTGCAGAATTTGCTGTTGTGTCTTGTCACAGTCAAAGCTACCTGCAAAAATCTCATTTTCCAGGGAAGTGTGAATCCATCCGCTAGATGCCATGGAATTGTGGGTGTCTCTGTCCTCCCACCTGGCTGTGCTGGAGCCAAGAACGAGCAGACATGAGTGAGCAGATGCCCCAAGCCCGCTGAGAAACACACACAGAGTTCCTGCAGTGCCCCCTGTGCCCTGAATACCTCGGTAACACAGAGCACTGCCAGCTGTAAATGTCAACATCCCAACAGCAACCCCTGGACATCTGTCTGCACTCAGCAGTTCACAAACAGCTCACAAATGGTCTCCTGCCACGTGGGAATTTGTGCTAGACCACCCTCTCCCAGCCCAGGCTGAGCCCCTGGGGAAGGAAGGATCCAAGTTTCCACTGTCCATAGCCTGTCTCCAAGGCCAGGACACAGCTCTGTGACTTTATCCCACACCTTCAGCTCCATGAAGCCTCTTCATGGCAGCAGCAGAGCCTGTACTTTAGGTCAAGGGGTTTTTTATTTATAGAGCTGCCATTAAATCAGTCTAACACAGTCATGCAGTATTTATGGTAAGATTAGATACATGACTGCATCCAAGGCAGAGAGAGATTTTCACTCCTTGATGGAACATTCACTCTGAAAGGAAACCCTGGCTTTAATGTGTATTTCTTTTCGTACTGCTATAAGATTTCCAGGGAAAAAGTCAATCAAGCTCTTTGACTCTAAAGGTGACGTCTTTGTGGTTAGTGTTTTTCTTTTAATTATTTTGTTTAAAAATAGATGAGTTCTGCAGGTTTTGAGCTTGAAGGTTTGTGGCTTGATTTTAATTCTCTCCAAAAGCAGCGAGACTACTTGGCATGAACCTACAAAAAGCAATTCTGAGAAGCTGCTGGGTTTAGACACTTCTAGAATGATGCAAGAATAAGACCATTTGTTAGAGCTACCTCTGGGATCCAGTGCCTATGTGCATTTGTCAAAGAACACAATATTGAATGCTTCATTTTCCAAACACTGGGGTAAGATAAATTATATCTGGATGTTGAGCCTTCCTGATATAAATCAGTGGCATATCAATAATAGGATTCAACTTTTAAAGTAAATGTGCTAAGATCCTAGTGGGAAATAGGCTGCATTTCATGGACTTGTGCAAGGAGTATTTTCAGTGGAGCCTCCTTTTTATTCTGGCCAATGGACTAATGGGAAAGTAGGTGTAGAGAGATACAAACTAAAAGGCATTGGGATGATGCTTTGGAACAAGCCTGGCTGACTGATGAAGCACTGAGGGCATGCAGAAGCCCATGCAAGTGATTGAAGATTAGAGATGAAGAAATGATGCTTTTGAAAGGTCACATGAGACTTGGAAGTTAAAGCAAGTGGGGAAGGAAGACAAACAATATAAGGGACTGATTATTTGCTGGACTAGACTTTGACTTGAGAGGCCCAGGGTCAAATCTTCTTCTAAATCTTAAATTACAATTAGTTTGGTAGTTTGATTCCAGACTTCACTTTTCACATCAGGCCCAAGTGCAGTTCTGAAATCTGTTTGTTATGACTGACATTTTACATTGATTTTAAAGTACTTTTGCTCACTTATAAGGTCCTCAGTAACACTTTCATGAACTGTCTTTCAAGGCTGACTTTTTCCTTTTGCTTTCCAAAGAGTATCTTCTAATTCTCTGTGACATTCTTATCCATCACAACCTGGAAACAGTAAAGGCTTGAGCTTCATGCCCTGTGGCTTTAAAAACATCATTCTCCTTAATGAGAAAATACCGAATCTGCATTTTACCTCTTTGAATTAGAAAGTAAATTCTCCCAGGACTCTAAAACACAATATACAATGAGAGCCAGGAATTTCTCAATTCCTTATTTATCCCTGACTCAGATATCCAGGACACAAAGAAGAGTGGGATTATTTTACCTTGCATGTACACCACATATCACCATCAGGTGCACAGTTCCTCCACTGGCTTGATGTGATAAACATGCTAAAAGGGAGAACAACAAATAAAGGGAAGAAAAAAGGATGGCAGAGGGAGTGAGGATAAAAAAGGGAGAAATGAGCAAGTGGAAACCGAAAAAAGGTGAATTGCAGCAAAGACTGAAAATGTGTGGCAGATGAACGTGTGTGCTGCAGTGAGAAAACCCTCCACAAATGACCAAAAACCAAAACCTCATGAGCTCATGTGCTGGGTTCCCTTTTGCTTCTTTAGAGACTAACAAAGAAATAGTTTTGCTATCCCATCCTTTCACCCCAGAGAGTGGAAGCAGCCCCAGGATTAAACCAAGAGTTCTGGGTTCATTTCATTGCCTTGTCACAGGTTTCCTACTGACAAATCCAGGCAATTGAGTTCCTGTGTCACAATCCAGGAACAGTGACATCATTTCTTCCTTACCTCTAAAGGATAGGAAAACACATTTTAGAGCTGATTGCTGTGGACAAGGACCACAGGGTTCTTGGTACCATCATGGGATTAGTCCTTATTTGCTTGGAACTTTATGTTCTTGTCACTCAAAACAAGAGAAGGTAAAAATATTTTGGGAGGAATACACTGGGACAGTTCATCTTGAAGTACTGTCATTGTCACAGGAACCTCCTCTCTTAACTCATACTTGAAAAGGTTTTTTTCCCCCATCTGCTCCATGCAGATATTCAGGCTGGACTCACTGATTCCTAAACCCCGTGTTTCATTGTAAATTAATATTTTACCATGCCATGTAACGTGAATTAATGCTGGCCCTCTGTGACTCTACTTTTATTTATGCTCTCCAGGGTTTAGTGGCTTATGGGATTATAGAGTTAAACTCAACTAAGTTAAAAAAAAAAAAAAAAGGAGAGTGAGAAGTCATACTTTTACTACTACTGAGAAATGTTTATATAGCTGCATGTTTCTACTTCTTTCACAGTAAACATTGTTTTATTCATGCTTATTATAATGTATTCCTGGGTGATAATTCATACAATGCAAGGCATCTCCCTTTCCTTTTGTATTTAATTATATTTATATTACTTGTTTACTGATGGCAAATGCTTCCATAGATGAAAGTAGATAAAAGGAATAGATGAATCAATAGATGAATAGATGAATCAATCACAGAAAGAAAAACATGTATCAGCAACAATCTGCTGTCTTTTAAAAACTGGGGCAAGCAAGAATGTGATACTTTCTGGTTACTCTGACTACTGTCACTGTATGAGAATTCAGGACACCAAACACACCTTATCTTTGCCTTCAAAACTTTCTGTGCAGAACAGATCTGTTAGATTGGCTGCCACGAGGTCAGACTGAGAGACCAGAGGCTGCTTAGCCCTCTGCAAAGGTCAAAAATGCAACCAGGAATGCTTGGGTGGCCAAAATCTTGGCTTAAGTCTTCTCTAGAGCCAACAGACTTCCCAACAAATATTGTGAATACAGTGTTCACACCATCAGAAAGCTGATGTTCTCACAGATTCTTAAAATCTTGGCCACTGCAGCTTCTCTTTAATACTTTGACCCATTAAATCTAATGGTGGGGGGAAGAAGTTCCTTTGATTACTGTTATTGATTGGTCCTTACTGGTGAATAATAACTTTCATAGAGAGAAACATTTAGAACATTCAGGGCAAATTCTTCTTTCAGTGACACCAATATAAATCCAGAGGTATATGGATGGGTAACAGATTTATGCTTGTGGAACTGAAAGCAGAATTTTGCCCTCAGTCTTTAACAACCCATTAGGAATAAATAGCTTTTTAGCTAATGAAAATGTGGCATTTTTGTTAACAGCTTCATGATGATATACACAAGTGCTACATTGCCTTGATAATTGGAAAATTTACTTGCCTTCTTTCCTTTGGTAAAACATGGACCTATTGTAGTTGTTCCATAGGAAAATAACTGAGCCATAAAATCCAGACACCCAAAACATGCTCATAGCATTTAAGAAAAAGCAAAATGCAACTGTAAGCAACTAAGCTCTATTCAAAACTAGCTGAAAACATGAAAAATATGACATTGTCGAGTTCCCAGGGCCAAATGGGGACATGGCAGTGAGGAAGAGAAGTTCCAGAGTGATCAAACTGCAGCCTTCCAGTACCTGAAGGAGCCTACAAGGGAGCCTGGCAGATCCATGATATGGCCACTGCCAGGTGCTGGTAAATCCCCTTAGGAAATGGTAAACCTGTCCCTCGTGGTAGACTGTGCTGCAATAAATCTGTAAGGGTTTGAAACTATCAAATGTGATTCACAAGCTGTACTTTGATTCCCCAAGTTGTCACAAACACCACACAGAACTGGTGTGTGGGTCTGTTCCTGGCTGGAGCACATCACGTTGCCTTTGTGTTGCTTTGATTTCCCCACTGTTACTGTCTTTTTTGGCTTTGAAGTCCTTTGCTTTGGGGATTAATTCCTGCTCTCTATTTGGAATGCTCAATCAAAAGCTGTACCTGAAAATGCTGGTGCTTCTGTACTATGAATCTCAATTGGATAGTATTTTGGAGAAAACAAAACTAATATGTTTCTCCAGGGGAAAACAGTTTCTGTTTGCTTTGATTTGTTGGCAATTCCAATTAACTTCTTTATGTTTGTGTTGGTTTGAGAAACTGAGCTCCAGCAGAGTAAAACTGTGTTTGGCCTTTAGACCAAGTGCAATCACAGACCAGGACAGTGTGGAACACTCCTGACAGGTATTTAAGCAAGGTGGTGTTTAAGGGAATGCATTGTCTGTATATCCATAGACTGAGTGTGTTATATTAACTACCTTAAAAGCAGTTTTTATTGAATGTTCACCTCTGGCAGCAGACTTGATGTTCAAACATTGAAGATGCCTTGCATGTTGTTTCCATGGGGTTTAGTCTTTGTGACTTTTGCTTTCCCTTTGTTGCTGCTTTATTAGGAATGGAGACAGATAACTCAAAAAGAAATGTTGTTCATTTCTCAAAATCTGCTTATTAGGTTTAAGTCAAACATTTCTGCTTTCTATCATATTTACAAAAGCAGTATTAATAAATATTGATAAAGCTAAATAGTCTCTGAGAAGAAGCAGCCTTGAATTGCTGTGCAAACATGCTTTAAAAATTACCTACAAACAATACTGCTGTATTAAAATAATAATCCAAATGAGAGTACTTGTTTGAATACTACTTGTTTTGCTTCCCTTTACATCCAGGAATAATGACGGATCTTGTGTTGGTTTTGAATGAAAATATCAATTGGGGAGTGGATTTACATAATAAAATTAATAGAGCATAGAAAGCTTTCAGCATCACTTTCTGATTTTCCTCTGTGTGTCACAGAAGTTATATTTAAAAAGACAGATGATTGCAAGTTTGTTTAGGAAAACAAATCCTCTGGGCTGCAAGTATGAGATTCTATGACAGCTGGCCCAGCTCACAGAACACTCATGTTCCTTTTCTGTTCCTATAAAGAAAATCTGTAACTGTGTAGAGTGCCACATGTGGGGCAAAATGTCACCACTTATACATTTTTTCATATTTACTTGCCTGCTGCTCTCCATGTAGAGATGCCCTTCTTATTCTCTCTGAAATGCACTCACCACAGAGGAGATGGAATCAGACATCTGTTATGCAGTCCAACCCCAGATTTTATTTCTTTGCATTTACAAAGGGAAGATTTTGCAGGAAAACATTTTCCCATCTTTACGCCCTGAATAACCAATGGTTAAACATTTTATGGTTGTCTGTGTCTGAGCTTTCTGTTACAGGAGAGTAACAGGAGAGAAACACCAGGGTGAAAGGGGAAGAGTGGTTTCAACCTCTGAGCTGCTGGTTCATCACACCCAGACCCCTTCATTTATTCACCCCTGAATCTCAGTTCTCCTCCTGGAGAAAGCTCTAAAAGTCATGTCTGATGCTTTAGCCCAAATCTGTCTTATAACCATGCCTGTGATGCTGCCAGGTTTGGATTGGTGCTGAGATGCTGTCCATGACCTGCTCCAGGCTCTCCAGATGGGGATATGAGGGGACCTTTCTCCACCTCTTGGAGACTGAGCCTCTCACATTGGCAGTCACTTCACTGGCTGCTTTGTGAACCCATTTTAAGGCTTCTAAAAATTTAGTTTGAGCTAAAACCAAAGAGGAATTTACTAATTTTGAGGTAGGGACAAATTTGCAATTATCTACTAATGGAAACTTCATGGTGCCCTAAGGGTGATGGATAAATGAAGGTTCAAGATAAAAAATAAATGTTTCAGGGTCTGTAGAAGAGTGAAAAGTGGTTTCCTGATCTCACTCTCCTTTGTGATAAATCACAGGCTATTTTTGGTTGCCTTCATTGTTTTCAATCGTGTCAACAAGGAGCTACCTAATACTTGATTTTGTTTTGTTATTTTTACATATAAATTCCATTTCATAGCAGCAATAATACTTTCCAGGCAGCTCATTTGAGGATGATTGCTCTACTTCAGAGGTAGTAAAACTCACTGTGTCTCATTATACAACTCAAGGTGTGTGAAGCAGACAATTGCCTATAAACATGCTGCCTGATGGGTGTTAATGCTGCATTATATTTACTGTTTTCTTTTCATGGCTTCAGGTAATACGATAAACCTTTTCCCCAGGAATAAAATCTGGAAAACCTTTTCCTTTTTCTTGCCAAAGAGTTCTTCCTAGCCTGGCAGTAAATGTGCCTCAGATATTCTCTAAAAATTGAAAAGAATATTCTCATCGTCACACTTTGGCAAGAGGTTTTACAGCATAAGAAAAATGCCTGATTTGTTATTTGTGTAAGCAAGAGCGTCTTTGCAGAAATGTACAATTCATGCCAAAGTGTTTTAACTGGTGTGTTCAAATTAGGCACCAAACTCTGGTTAATTTCCCAAATAATGTCCCAATTCACATCAGCACTTAAGCATGTGCTGAAGTGTTTTCCTGAAAAGACAAGTGATTTTTGCAGTTATTCAGAAATGGGATGATCATTGGGATTCTTTTGATCAGCCCCAGAGAAACCAGAGATGCTCAGCTGAAAAAAGAGTCTCCTGCTCATCTGGCTGGATTTGGAATTATATGCCTGAATGAAGACATTAATGGCTGAACATTTTGGCCATCACGTGCCCACCAGTGACAGTCTTAATTATTATAATTATTACTACAAAACCCTCAAACACTTCTCTGCTTCTTCCCACACTGCAGTTGTCATCAAGAGGTTCAGCGTGCCCATGGTTATTTGGAAATGGAACGGTTCTCTAGTAGACGAAAATCAAAAACCTCATACATTTTATCCCTGTTTAGAGGGTCCATCTGATTCTGTCTGCTATTGTAAACATAATTACTAAGAAGAATACAAATATTGCTGGCCAGGTGTTTTACCTTTTACACTACAGAACATTTACACCAAGGATTTAAGGAAACTGAGGCAAATTGTTACATGAGAGGTTCATGTAATGACAGATTTTCAGTGGTTCTGACATCTTGTGGTTGGGGTCTTCCAGCCAGAATGCAGGTGCTGTCACACAGAGCATTGTGTAACCCTGAGATACCCCCTGTTCATTTTTATGAGCAGGAATCTCAGGCCTTTACATCACTTGTACTTTTACATCTCACACTTTCCTAGCAGTAATTGGTAATGATGATTGGTTTGAATGGAGTGCTTGGGAAAATGGGGGTAGGAAAGATTTCCTGAGTTCCTGTTGCTGCCTTTGGCAAGCAGGAGCTATAATCCCATTCACAAATAGTTAGGTTGTCTTGCCTCCACTGCAGTTATTCCAGAATCTTGGTCTTGTCATGAGAACAGAACCAAACATCCTCATTTTGCTGGTGGCTGATTTATACCAATAATTTTGGGGCTAACAATGCCTTTCATTGCATTCTTGCTGCTAATGCCCTTTCACTTCATGCTTCTTTTTTTTTTTTGAGGTATTTTGTCTTACTGAGGTATTTAGGAAAAGCATTTCTATCCCTTTGACTATTTAATAAAACCCCTTTGGATCCATCCCCTTAGTGAATCTCTCCAGCTTGTCTCCCTCTTCTCCTCACCCATTATCAAGAGGTACCTGAGCTACCTCTTGCCCTTTTTTTGCATCTGCTCCTTTCCAGCAGAACTTTTTTGTGAGACAAATCATACAGTCTAAACCTCATCTGGTCACTTTCTACCAAAACTGAAATAATTGAAATGTCAATAACATACTATTTAAAATCTATTCTACTTAATCTCCCAGAGTGGTGTGTTGGCAGATTGTGAATGTCACACTACTGATGAGCAAAGGACTTGGATAACTATGAGCTTCTAATCAAGAAATTAATCTAAAAATTGTATATCTGCGTAAGAAATGCTGGCACAGGAGGCTGAAGTGCTCACTAAAAGCAGTTGGGTCTAAAGTGATTACTAAAGCAATTCAGGTTTTCAGGGACTCTACAGCCTGGAGATCTCTGCAGTGATTCAGCCCTTGTATGTGTTTGATTCTTTCCTGCTGCAGTGCTCCCTAACAGAGGCAGGGTTGCAGCATCCTCCTCTGGTTTGGGCTCACTGAGCCTCAGGGAGACCCAGGAATTGCCCCACTGGCTGAAAATCATCTCTTTGGATTGTGCTGATGTCACTGTCCTCCCTGTGTGTGTGCCAGTCCTCTTGATGAGCCTGCCAAGGAAGAAGTCATGAAGCTGTGAATGCTCACATCTCTCAGAACTGGTGTCTCAAGGTATCTGCAGATTCAGTTGGACACCACCATATCAGTTGCATTTAGAACAGATTATCAGGACTTCAAGTTGTAAAACACATTAAATTTCAGCCAGCCACTCAGTAATGCTATTCCAGGGTTTTACAGTTTATCCTAGTGATTTGAATAATAAGCAGAGTAACAGTTTATTCTAACCATTTGAACTGCACATCAGCGAGGTAACTGGGAATTTATTAATAAATCTTAGAGCTTACACATTGCATTTCAAAGAGGCTCTCAGACAGGAGGTAATTAATAACCTGGTGCCCCTGATCTGTCTATAAACTTCAATTCCCGTCACACACCTTAGTTCCTGTGAAGTGCAGATATGATGGCTGAGGTTAAAGAACAACTTTGCAGATCTCAGACGTCTCTGTGTGTAAATAGAGGATTTTGGTCTTACAAGAGGTGAAGCAGAGCACTCAAGCTGCAAGTGACTATCCTCTCCCTGGCCAGCAAGCAAAGGGAATGTCCCTTAGCAGTTTAGTTTTTGAGTCATCCCTGCCATAAGCAGTTTGTTTCCCACTCACTGGAGAGGGACAGGCTCCTGACACAGGGGTCTACAAAACCCACCATGGGATGCTGAAGTTCCTAATTGGCAGAGTGTTCAAAGGCCCAAACACAAATCATGAATCTTCCTTCTCTGCAAGTACTTTTCAGCACCTTCCACTCTCCCAGGTTGCTCCAATCCTTGTTCAACCTGG
The DNA here is from genome assembly GCA_013398615.1 of Brachypodius melanocephalos. Classification (NCBI taxonomy): domain Eukaryota; kingdom Metazoa; phylum Chordata; class Aves; order Passeriformes; family Pycnonotidae; genus Brachypodius; species Brachypodius melanocephalos. The sequence goes on along the minus strand of VZSR01000245.1, from coordinate 15,811,962 downwards.
CCTTGGACATTTTCAGGGATGGAGCAGCCACAGCTTCCCTGGGCAACCTGTGCCAGGGCCTCCCCACTTGCACAGCCAAGACTTCCTTCCTAATATCCATCCTAACCCTGCCCTCTGTCAGTTTAAATATTTGCATGGGAGATCTCTCCTGACACTGTAACTGGCATCAATAGTTTGTAGTCAAAGGGTCAGAGATTAAGGCCTACTATTTTAATAGTTTATTATTTTCTCACTTGTGTCAGGAATTCTAAATCAGAGGTTAAATCCTATCAGTAGAACTCTTAGGCTTCCTGATGACCATCTGAATGTGAGTTATCCTTTCCATGATTAAAGATTCCCCTTACTGCACTGAAAACTCTGTACAGTTACTTGGTGTAAATATTCATCTTTAAAGGTAAGGGAAGCAATCTACCAAAGATGACACAGGACAAATGTGAACAAGTGAGAAATGGTAACCTGGAGTCTCTGCTTGGCAGCAAGATTCAGATTTACCTGCTCCATAAAATAATATAAATGAGTAAACCAAGGTTAATGAAAAAGCGTTCCACACCATAGTTTAAATATGTAGTTTGAGGGTACCTTTAACTATCAAAAATAGGATTAAAACCATCTTTTAAAAATGTTATTAAATAGCTTTGCACACTTGATTTCTTAAGTGCAGAAGGAGATGTCATTCTTGCAGCCTCTGCTTTTTCATCTGGTTATTGCTGGAAATGCATAAATCTGCACTGCAGTGCTTGATGTTTGTGCAAACAGCAACTTTTTTTATTGCAAATACATCTATAAATTTCAGTCCTGTAATGCATGATGCTGCTTTCTTACTGAAAGACTTCCCAAATCTCAGGTTGTCACAGACAGAATATCAAAATTTTAGTTCCTAAAAACTGTGCAACCACTTTGGGTTTTGTCAGGTTCTTCCTGAGTAGAACAACAGAATTTAATCTCAGTAGGTGGTTTGAGAAGATAGAAGTTGTACTTGGAGGGAAAGTTTCAGTCCTGATCAGAAAGGGTAAAGATGAAACACTCAGCAAAACTTTAATAATGGACCATTTTCCTCCTCTCTTGTAACAGGAGAAAATTAGAAAATAACATAATGTGAGAAGAGGAAAAAGGAAACAAAGCTATAGAATTACTGAGCAAATCCTCTCTTGCATTTCAGAGGGAGGATTGGAGAGAAGTTGACATTTTAATATTTTGTAAATTATTCTACAACACATTTTCTGATGAATCTAATCTGGCGCCTCCTCCAAACTGTTATTTTATCCAAGATTGTTTGGGAAAATGTATTATTAAGCTGGTAATTCAGTTTTAGCAGATTTCGTGTTTCAATAATTTTTTAAAAAAAGGCAGCCTAATTTCCAGAGTTAAAGGAATTGGGCTCATTATTCCCCATGAACAGAGGTAAATTGTTTAACCAGCAAAACTCTGGATTGATTTTCATCCTGTATCTCAGTATTGAATGTTGTTTACACTGAAATATGCAAGAGGGAAGGTGGGTGCTCATGAGGCAGGAGAAAGATGAAAAGAAGTTCTTGATTGTCAGACTAACATTCCTACACTCCTGATATCTCCAGTAGTGAGTCTTGGTTGTTCTCTGGGCCATTTTGGGAAAATTCCTCATTGAATATAAGTGAATTGCCTAAATCCCTCTCATCTCTACACTTCAGAAGGGAAGAACCTTCTCTTCAAGAGTAATCATGAGGCGACCTTCAACCCCACCCATCTGGCTGCCTCTTGGCCAATAGCATTTACAATTTCTGAGAGTGGCAGCACATTTTATAATCCTGAGTATTATAAAATCAAGCCTGTAAGCTGTACAGCTGTAGGGAAGGAAAAGTGGGGGAATTCTGTTTATCCTGGTCGTGTTGAAGTGTTGATGAACATCAATTCAACCCATAATGAGTGCTGCAGTCTGTTGCTTTTGATTGAAATCTAAAATTAGCTGTGTCTGCAAGAACATCTACTGCCTTACTTTTGTATAAATCAAAGTTTAATATTCCTTTATAAACACCCATCTACATATGCTGAGAAAATTTACTCATAAACAATAGAGAAAATTCATCATCATTACAACCTCACCAGCTTTATCTGAAATTAAGTTCTGAATCTCAGCTTAAACTCAAGCAGACAATTTCTCTGCAGAAACAATCTTTGTTACTTAGAGTTAGCACCACTGCCTTCCAAGTGGTGGTGTCGATGAAGGAAATAGAAATATTCCCTTTCTTGTTCTTTTGTTATCAATTTACTGGGTTACTTGACAAACTTCTGTGACTTGGCTCTTTGGGATAGCTGCTGAAATGGTGGGGTGAGGAGGGAAATGGGAATTGGGTTTTGGATGTGCAGGGGATTTTTGGTGGATGGGTTTCATTGGCTGGTAGCTGAGTGTAGGACTGTGGCAATGATAGACCCCATAATATCTGATTTAGGGTTATCAACATGCTGGCTGTGTAGAGACTTCTAGGGCTTATCAAGGGGAATTGGAAACCCATCAGCTGACAATGGGGAAAACATATTCAAAATTGCTGAAAAATTTAAAATCAATCTGTTTTGCACTGTCTTAACTTGTGGCTAGAAAAGCTGTCCTCCTTTAATTACAGAGCAAGCTCAATTATTCTAAGGCCTGGCCTTATAGTGTTTACTTGACTTCACCACTTTGGGTGGTAAAAAGTTAGGAATTAGGCACTGACAAACAGAGTGGGCTGAAGGATTTTCTCCAGCATTGGACTGAGCTCAGTACATGACATCAGGTTTTGTGTACCCAGTCAAACACATTCACTATTAAAAAGCAATCAGTCATTTGATTACTGATAAAAGCAAACAGAAAGTTCTTGAACACATCCAGGGCACATTAGTCTTTTCTTCTGTCTGCTCCCTCTTTTGTCATTGAGCCAGACACCCTGGATGTCTTCTCTGCCTGGCACATACTCTTTATTTATATTGTAGTCCTAACACTGTTAATGTGCTCAATAATTTATAAGACAGCTGACCTCAACATTAGGTGAGCTATTGAACAAACATCAGGGAGTGTTACATTCAGTTTAGGCACTGGAGGTTGAAAATCCCTCTGAGTCCACACATTCCAGAAAGTCCACAAAATACACAGAGGGAAGAGACATCCCTGGGATTCTGCACAGCCTTGGATTCTGTCCTTAAACATTGGAATCACACACTCTGGTGGGTGGACCAATTTTTGTCCTATTGTCTCCTCTTTCACTTCCGTGGCTAAAGGTATAATCTTTGCACAAATCAAGGTATAATCTTGCACACAAACCCTGTTTAAGTACTCTGTTACTAAGGAAACAAACTTGTCAAGTAGGGACCATGTGGGAATAATGGTGATTTATTTAGAAAAGGAAAGGTTTGTCATTTTAAGCTCACTACTACAAAATTGCTTTTTGATTACCTTCAAGCTTATTGCATTGTCTTGTCACAATAAACTATGGGAACAAGTGGAAAGGTTAATAATTGTGGGCTTTGTTCTTGTCAGTTATTCTGAAAAGATCTTACAGGATCTGCACCTTTAGCTCAAACAGAAGAAATTTCAGCAGGGCTGGGGCAGGATCCTGGGGTCCCTTTTTTCTCTTGTTGTTTTTATTATCCTTTTATTTCCTGTCTGCTTCCAAAGCCTACCCAGCTGAGATGTGCAGATTTGTGGGCAGTGAAAAGAGTGGACTCTGTGACACTGCTGAAGAGAGGGGAGGCTCTTTACAACAGTTTTTCCAGAGGAGGGGGAAGAGAAGGATGTGAGCAGGAGAGGGGAAAGATCAGGAGATTTGAGAGTGCTTTGTAAGGTCTCAACTTTAATACATCTGAGCCCCATCACTGAAGGTTCCTTGTTTGCTAGGAAACATCACGGGTTTATTTTATTTTACTTTATTTTCAGGAAATCCATTTGGATCCTGATAATCAGGTAAAAACAAATCTAAACAACTTCAGTGTTCTTTGAGCTATGTCTGATGTGCTTTCTGTCAAGAAATATTAATATTAAATGAAGAACTTTCCTGTGGAAAAGCTGATCACTTTCCTGCCCAGGGATGTGTTCCACTGTGAGCTGCCTAAAATTCTTGAGATTATTAGGCTTAAATGTTTGAGGAAGACTAGGGCAAGAGGTTCAAATTGTTGAGTTTAGGAGCTCTTAAAGGAATGATTTGCATCAACAAATCACAGTAAATATTTTCACAATATGACAGCAATTTAGTATGATGGAAAGATTTTGAGTTGGCGGTTCATTAAAGCATAGTTGGGTTTAGGGTAAAGTTTTGAGGAGAAACACAAAACTGTTATGTACTTTTGAAAATGAATACTTTTAGGGTTTTTTTGTGTGAAATGATTACTCCTTTTGGAGTTTTTATTGAAGCAAGAATATTTGAAATCTAAACAAAATGTTTCCCAGGGCTGAGGGAATTTATTCTCTTATATAATTCACATCTTGACTTTCTGTTGTTATCTGGATTAGCAAAACTAAGAAAAACCTTGAAGTATTTCCCAGCTTTTCTACATACCTTTTGGAGATGTTGCCACTTTCTCTCAGTAGCAGCAGTCTTTCCTGCTTCCCAGAAAACCCTGAAGGCTGACTGGAAAAGTTAAAAAATCCGAGCTAGTATCTGTCTACTGTCTTTTCCCATGTGCAATTACTCGCCTCACATATTGCTAGAAAATTAATAATACAGTAGTAAAGGATGCAGCATAAAGTATTTATGGAATATTACATCTCCAGGACAATTTAGGTAATGGGGACATGGGCTACACCTGTTCTTCTCACTGGAGTGAACTTGGGAGGAATTATTTGTCAGTTGAGGTTGTTTTTATTAGCTGCAAGTATGAATGCAGAATAAATTAATCACCCCATAACAGGAGTTTATTGTGTCAGTTATGACCAATTTGGTATTATTTGCTGCATTAGATTGAGGCTGGGTAGTGCTTGTGCTTAATGAGTGGGTTCGTGCCCCTGTGTTGTGGAATCTACAGGAATCAATCTGAAGGTGTGGGATTGGATGTACTGACATTTGGGCAGTTTTTTCTGCAACTGCAGTGTCAGACACAGATATATCTTTATTTTTACTTTGGGAAGTATTCAATGATGTTCTGTAGTCAATCAGCTGCCCTGTTCTGCAGCCCTTTTTTACCTACTCTTCTATTTAGATTTAGATTTCTAAAAAAGAGCTTAAATGTTGATAATTTGACTCAGTCTTTAGCAATTTTGTATGTCTCTCTTCTCTTCACGAGATTCCAGGCCTGGGTGTTTGAGTGTGTGACCACTCAATTCCAAAGAAAAATGTGTTTGCCCCAAATTCTGTCTAGAGGTGTCTGCATCTTCCAAAGAGGAACCTCTTCAATCTTCAGCCATATTCCCACAGCCTGGGAAGAACAGCTCAGAGCTTCCTTTTAAGGAGAATTTCCAAGCAAAAGGCCCTGTAGGTTTGTGAGAGGATACTAGTGAAGTATTAAATAATTAATTGTTTCTCCTAAATGCTTTAGAATGTGTTTTTATTTTAGTGTTTGGATGTTAAACAGACTTCAGTGATCAAATGTTAAATCTTGAAACTTTGCTTCAGAATGCTCTGACAGAAGTGATGATCAAGGATAAAGAAGATTTCACTGTTGTGAACCACACTATAAAAGCAGCTTGCTGCTATCAGTCTGCCTGCCCTTCAGCCTGCTCAATCAATACCTGTATAAATATCTGCTCCCAAGAGATGAACACAAGGCAGTGCCCTGCTCACTGCTGGAGGCAGTACCAGTGAGCCATCACAGCAGGGCAAGGACAGTGGCCTTCAGAAAAAGCCACCAAGGCAGAGAATCTTGAACCAGTAATACATTTTCACCAAAGAAATGGCCCCTTGCACTTCCCCATGGCCCTTCTTACAAGCACAGCAGCCACTCTCATTGAAAGCCAGAGCACATTTCAATGAAAGAACATACTAAAAAAGGATTAATATCACACACTTTGATGAAGAAACTCCTACTTCTAATCGTCATTTAGTGCCACAGCAATTGATTTCCTCCCTGTGCTGTGTGGGGCTGGCAGTGCTCTGGAATCCATCTGTGCTGCCTACAGCTCCCACTGCTCTGATCTCTTCAGGTTCCCTTACAGCTTGATTAGATCCTGCTGGGTGTGTGTTAGACCTCCTCAGCAGAGCTGCACCTGAACATTTGATCACAGCTGAATTCCAGCTGTAAGAAACACCCAACAAAGCCACCTCATGCAGAGAACAGGCTTGTTTGGGTTCCTGTTGCTGTAGTTACCATGTCTAAAGGGAAAAAAAAAAAAAAAAAGCCATGGGAAACCCTGGCTGGAGTTTAGCAGGATGTGCCATTGACTAAAAGAGACTTCATTGTAAGGATGAAAGTGGATCTGTGAGCCCCCAGTGATTCCATCAGTCTGAGAGGCACTGCTGAAAGGGGCAGGTGTCCAAAGCTGAGAATCCTGGAGTTTCCTGTACTGCATTTTCATTTCTGCATTGAATTCATTCTGCAGGAAAGAGCACAAGGAAAAGGCAACGTTTTCTACTGAAAATTCCCTGCCTTGTAATGGAATCACAGCATGGTTTGGGTTGGCAGGGAATTAAAGATAACTTAGTTCCACCCCCCTGCCATGGGCAGGGACACCTTCCACTAAACCAGGTTGCTCCAAGCCCCATCCAACCTGGCCAAGCTTCTCTTTAGCATGGGGCCAAGAATGTGCCGTCTTCAGGCTTGTCATTAAGCTCTTCTTCCACCTTTTTGGATTCCCTTGGGAACTGGTGGATGGAAACAGGCAGCTACATAGAACAATTCACCCCACTCATTTTCAGGCTCTGAGGAGCTTTGGGGAGGCCCCTGTTCTCTCTTCACTAAATAGCCTTGGCAGCTCATTTAGACTTGCTGCCCTAAAATATGAGGTGAGATACATCCTCCTGAGGTGCCCTTGCCAGCTGGCCAGCCTGCAGTTCATCAGCAGGGGCCAAATCCTGCCCCAGGCTGCTGGGTTCATGCCTTGCTCAGAGGGGCACTGTGGCTCCAGGAAGCTGCTTTTCACTTTCCCTGACAGCAACAATGCTGTTTGCACTCTGCCCATGTAGCTTAAATAGTCAAGGATTAATTCTTCTTCTCTAATTTGACATTTAAGTTCCTTGTTCATGCAGTGAAGTTCCGTGCTTGAACCTTGTGCCTTTTCAGAAGCTGATACCACGCTATATTGTGTATAAAATCACAGGAAATATAGTTGGGAGCAATGTTTTTCCTGCACCAAGACCAACTATACCTAGAATTATACAGATGCTATCAGCATGAGAATATGATCACTGCTCAGAGTCTTGAATAACCCAGCCATACAAAGCCTTTGGGACTGAACTCCCATGGGAGGCTGGCTGGAAGCTCAGCTGGGATGTGTAGGATTATAGCTTACCTGCTTTAAAAATATATGTTCTTTTCAAATTTCTCTGGTTGTCAGAGTCATAAATTACTTTCAGGCCTTTGTAACATTAAAATTGTTACCTGAAGACCAGGAATGATTTATTGAAGAATATAAAGAAGTCCATCTCCATGACATGAGCCTCTGTAAATATCTTAGATGTAATTCCATAAAGGTAGATGGCACCATTTCAATTTTTCTCTGCTCAAGTGGCAGTAGCCCAGCAGAGTGAACAAAAGGCAGGATGTCTTAGAAATAAATCCAATTAAATTTCTGTATGTGGATTGATTGTATTTTATTTACCCAGACATAAACCAGATTCTAGATAATCAAACCTTTGGCTTGTTGCACTCTATTCGATTATTCCCAACAAGTTGTTTTGTGGGAGGCACAGTGTACATGAGCTGATTTTGTAACCCATTTTGCTTTCCTCCCAAGCCAAGCTGGAGTAAATAGGAAAGGTTTGGCTTGCTGAAAGGTGTTTTGGTGAGATTATGTGTCCTGCAGCACTCTGTGTCTGCTATTCAGGGTCACCAGGGTACCATAAACAGTAAGGTTCATGTTAGGAAGTCTCTATTTGGTTTCAATAATCAATAGCTTTGATATCTAATATTATAAAAAAGATCTAGCAAATGTTCTCAGGAGGAACACCAAGATGAAGCTCCAGGATTTGCTGTTGCTTTTTCTCTCTTGCTGATTTAATACTTTGGAGTAATAGACTTGCTTTAGGTTAGAGAGTCACATTGGAGCTGAAATCAGAACATTTTTTGTGGTGGAAGGAGGGGTGGAGGGCAGGGGTGAGGAGGATTGGCAAAGCTGGAAATGCAGTTCTGGTGTTCAGCTCTAAATCATGTGTGATGGTCAGAATGGACAGATCATAAAGATCTTAACTTCCAGATGGGTTTGTAGGATGTCTTTTGTGATCACAGCTGATTAGCAGGATCATGGAGATCGACACCAATCTAACTGCTGTTTCATGAATAACTTTCCTGAGGTTTTTAACCCTATTTCTTCTGAAGGTCAGTCTTGGTTTTAATGTAACTTTGCAAGAAATCTTGAAATAGCTGTTACCTGCTTCCTAAACCTCACATTTTTTTCCTTATCTCCTCTGTCTCTCCTTGCCAAAAATATTCACCTTTTCTAAGTGGTACCATTTTTCTTGGAAAATACACAGGGCATTCTCATTTTGGAAATCATCCCTTTTAATGTTATTTTAAAGTCTGCCATCTATTTCTCCTCTTAAAGCACGGAGCAAAAGTCTTTCACTGTTTTGTGACAAAGCAGTGAGCTTTCCCTGGGTGCTGAGTGGAGTCAGCACATAAATAAACACAACAGGCTCATTAGTGGGGGCTGTCAACTGTCAGTAATGGCTGAGAGTTGCAGCTTTGTATATAATAACCTATTTTATTAAGCAAGGGTGAGTTAGGATGCAAGGGCTATTCCCTGGGCTGCTTAAAAAGTGCCAGGACATCTCTTAGCTTCCAGCTGGAAGAACCACCAGAGAGTAACAGGAGGAATCTCAGTTTAAGCACCTCATTTGAAGGTCAGAACCTCTAACAGTGCAGCAGAAGAACATTGCAATGTCAGCATTGGTTATGAGCCCAGGGCCTAATGTAGGGCTCAAAACCATGACCTTCTACACCAGAGGCAAGAATGTTACCAACTGAGCCCATCTGACATTAATTAAACCCTCATTAAAAGAAGGGCTCTTTTCCTGGGCTGAAATGTGATTTCCTCTGCAAGGTTTTGTCATGCATATTTTATTACGAATTTTAGCATGTGGACTATAGACCCTGTTCTGATCTTTTGGAATCGCTGCACATGGCATATGTTTCATGCAGATGGGAAACAAAAAAGGGAGAGAAATATCCATATTCATTTGTTCTGGTGTGTGGGATAGGTGGCTGCGGAATGGCATTCAGGAGCAGCTGAAAAGGAGAAGTTTAGGATCTATTGCCACATGGGAAATATTCCACAGGGCATGAACACACAAACTCTGCAAGATTTAAGTTACATGTGAGACCTCAGGATTATCCAGAGGTTGAAAATCACCTGGCAAGAGAATCTGGGAAAAGTCCCAGGTCCATTCTGTTTATTCTCACGAGCTCCTCAGGGAAGCAGTGTTACTCACAGTCCTGTTTTACCTGCACTGTAACAAATTTTCTCCTTCAAATCAACCAAGACTTACAGCAAGTACAGGAAAGCAGCAAGGGAGAGTTCAATGTTAACAATGTCTTCATTTGTAACATTATCTGAAGGATTTATCAGAATTACTGAGGCTCTTTCCAATCTGGTGCTGCAGGGATTGGTTTTTTGAGTATTTTATAGGAGTTTGGATGTCTGAGGTAGTTTTAGTTTTGCCAGTAATTCTGTATTTAATCCATTTCTCCATCAGTAAGAAAGGGGCAATGTCTCGAAACAAATCCACAGCCATGCAGTGCTTTAGAGTTATTGCCCAATATTCCAGAATTGCAGTGCAGCCCAGTGGAGCCCCCTTCCCTCCTGCTCGGGCAGCAGCTACAGCACTTCAAGCATTGACTCCGGACTCCGACCCAGCTGAGCCACGGGAATTCCTTCCAGCAGAGGCCAGCACCTCTTCCAGCTCTGCTCAGTGTTTGCTGCTTAGCTGGGTGCAGACTGAGAAGAAAGCTCTTATGCCCGTGATGTTTTGGTGTCTGAAGCACCCGTCTGAAGTACAGGTGTTGAATAAACACAAAATCAAATTTCACTCTCTCAGATAATAATCCCTTTGACAGCACTGACCTCATCAATCTGTCTTTTGCTCAAATTTTTTTTTTTACACATTGCCCCTCCTAATCACAGCTTTTCAGTTTCAGATACTTTTATATTTTCCTCCCTTTTAATGATGCACTTTCAGTTCTTTCTTTCTAGTAGGCAAGGTACAGCCAAAACCCTGCTCCTGCCTCTTTTTCTGAGAAGACAAGATTCATCACTCAGGATTTCTTGACCCTCTGAGGAAAGGAGCTGATCTTTCTTCCTTGCTCAGTGGGAATCCCTAATGCCAAGACACACTTCACTGGGAAATCAATATAAATAAAAAGCAGTGAAATGTCTTTGTTGTGAAGCAACCCCTTTGCATTGCTCGTGAGCTCGTGCACAGGGCACATCCCAATCTCCAGCGTAACTGAGCAAGTGGCAACACAATTGATTCAGAGTCCATTTTACTTCCCATCCTCTCCTGCACATCGATTCAGCCCAATCCCCCCTCTCAGCTTGTCCCTTCTGGTCAATTGATTAATCATCAATATTACTCACTGAAGACAGCTACAATTAAACAGATATTAGATGACTTCCCCTCGCATTTAATAACGCTGAGCTCGATCAGACACCCAACCTCAAAATATTTTAACCACTATCCAGAAAATAAAATGCTGTAAATCCAGCACCTGCTGCAAAGCCCTGAGAAGTTGAATGGTTGGACACTTTGTTAAGCACTGACTTTCCTCATCTGGCACCTTTGTGCTATTGACAGTTCATCCATGAGCTGCTGTGACTGAGATGCGTCTGTACCTCAGAGCAGCCCACAGGAATCGTCTTATAATGTACAGGACCTGGTTCATATAGAGACAGAAATGTGTTTTATTGATCAGAGCAAGGAGAATATCCACGGGAAAACTTAAAATCTGTGAGGAGGTTGGCTGTAAACCAGTGACATCAGCCCCTCAGCTGCTGTATCTTGAATTAGCTGGCTAAGACTCCTCAGATCACCGTGTTTCATTCAGAGGGGCTTCCCCTGGTCCTGTTTTATAGTACTTCTCAAGTCTGAGCAAGATTTACTTGCCTTTCCTCCCCCAAACCCCGTGAGTTTCCTCAGTGGGGTTCTGAGCAGTTCAGCCCCAGGGTGATGTAGTGCTCTGTGGAGGGAGGTCCCATATCACATTTCCATAGAAATAAGTACAATACCTCAAGCCTTGAATTTGCACTGATTCCTGTGTAGATTATAAAAGGCCACATTTTACCCTCTGCCCATGGTCAAATTGAGGGATTTTACCTTTACCTATGGCAGGTGAGGGCAGTGGAGGAGGAGACACATTTTGTTCTTGGAGTATATCTGGTGTTCCACAGACCCACAGGTGGTTCAGGTTAAAACAGTAAAACCAACACTCCTCTCTAGGTGCTGAAACTGAACCTGTTTTACTGAAGAGACAGTAGGATTTATCTGTTAAACCACGCCATCAATTGATACTAAAATACTTGAATAAACTCAGAGAAATAGAAAGAAAAAAATTACAGATGGGAAGCAATAGAAAGACTTGTCATTATCATAGTCTGGTGAAAGTTTCCTTTCTTGTATGCATTCATCATCCAAAGACTCACTGTTTTTATAAATTTCCTGCCTGGCAAGTTTTCCATCCCCAGATTTCTAAGAGGGTTGAAGCCCTAGAACATATATTTAGTGCCTGCCGACAGGTCCCTAATTATGGTTTGATTAATCACAGCAGTGCCTGCACCTGCCTGTGCAAAACATCTTCATTTCTGCTTTGTGACCCGTGCAGGATCTGGGGATGAGTGTAGCTGTGACTGGGGAACACCCAGCTTGGTTTGCTTCCCTGCTGCCAGCTCTGCTCCTGCTCTGGCCATGAAGAATTCTTCCTCTTTTGTGGGAATAGCTGCTTCTTCCTTTGCTGATGCTTCTGGAGAGGCTGGAAGCTTTTCTCAAGAGTCAAAAAGGGCTAAAACCTGCTTGTATTAACAGCTGATTTTTACACACTGTGCCCTCCACAGCAATGGATTCCCATCAGCCCCATACCATTGCTGGGAATATTCACAGGATTTCCCCTGGATATGGGGAAATTGTTTTTTGAAAACCATTAAAAACACCAGGACACCTCCTAGGTCTGGAATTCCTGCAGCCTTATAGTGATGTGCAGAACTGTGACTGTGATGGGTTTTCATTTCTGAGCAAATGCAAGAGATGTTTTTCCCTCTTGTCTTATTTTGGAAAATTCTTCAGGAACCATTAGGGCCAAACCAGGCTCATTTTTAGGATGCAGATCAGGAGAGTTTGCACAGGACTCAGCTCAATACCCTGAATAAGGAGAGGAGTTCATGGGACATTTGAGGAGAGCGTGAAACCCCAAGCCATCTCCTACTGGGAATTACAAAGAGCACAGAGAATCCAGTGAACTGACTATGCTGGGAAAGGACTCAAAGGAGAGGTTATAGAATAGTTTTCTGCAGAGCATCCTTTTTTCATTTTTCAGAGAAAGATTGACAAATGAGACACACTTGGAAGAGATCCAGACAGAACTGAGAAAAAAAGTCTTTTTTATAGCACTGAGATGAAAGGCCCAACTGAAACTCCTGTTAGTGAGGAATGGGAGCAAAATACATCAGCTTTCACCTAATGGCTGAGGATTTGCTGTTCAATTTCCTAACTAAAATTTGGAGGAAATTTGGATCTATGCAAATTTGGTGTAGATCAAACCAAACCAGATCTTACATTTTTCACTCTGAAATGAAAACCAGGAATGACTTAATCCAATACCAAACATTCTCTCTGACCTTGGAATGAAATGTTTTCTTATGAAAGTCTTGTAAAAGTGGTCAGGGAAATGAAAGGTTTGACTGAGCAAACAGGAGGAGCTGTGCCATCTGCCTTTTATCCTACATTTTTGAGACCCGGTCTCTTCCTGCTCCAAGGAATAAACGTCATTCTGCATACCTTGCCTCATGCTGCAATCTGCTCTTGGAGGGGCTGCCCAGCATGGTCCTCGTTGATTCTGGCATTTCTAGGAGTGGTTCTGGAGCCCTTCCTTTGACTCAGCTGCACCCTAAATATTTCCTTTCCCCTCTCCCATTCGAGAATGCCATGTCCAAACCTTTCTTTTTAAACACAAATTCAAATATACTTGGAATTACACTGACCAGCTCTACAACTGGAAAGGTCTCAGGGCATCATCACCTTCATTTTGCAGGAACTAAGATCGATTTTTCCAATAAAACTCACCTCCCAGCATTGCATTTTCTTCCAAACAACATGGGCTCTCATACTTCAGGAAAGTGTTTCTGGAGATAGATAGCAAATAGCTCCATCCAACCCAGCACTTCAAAAGTGAAAGCTGGGGAAGGCAGCTTTTGGGGAACTTCATTGACAAATCCTGATTTTAAGAGGTGCTGAGTGATGCAGCTGCTCCCCATGGTGTCAGAACAGTGCATGGGAGTGGTGTAAGTAGGGACTGGATGTCTGGGAAGAGAAACAAATCCCTGGGGCAGCTCTTCATCCCTTTAGGTACCTAAATACATTTAACCATGTGGTTTGTGTTAATATGGTCCAATGAAATATTAGGCAGATGTATCAGGTAGGTAATTTGATTTCTGTTAGTGTCAGAAATCACAGAAAATCTGATTTCAGACTATGTATTTTTTAGCTATTTTCTGTGGGTCTTTTTTATCTGACTTTTATTTTGAAGCTCCTGATTTTAGGCTGTTATTTTAAACTTCTCTCAGCTGGTGACTCTGATTGCTTTTCAAACCTTCTATTTTCCAACCTTTGTACTCTTATGCATGAATCCAGGCCAAGTTCCCTCCTTCTGTTCGCTTTCCAGTGTCTTTGAGCTTTAAAGTAAGCAAAATGCAGTTTAGGGCTGCTGGGGATGGGAACCTTGGAAAACACCAAGATGAGTTTCTTTTGTTAATTTTTTTAATTGGCTTTTCTACATTGGATGAGCCACCATCCATGTGGATTGTTCCTCCACCTTGTTTAGCTGAGAACAATTAAAATACAATGTGCACAGGATTTTTGCCTGCAAAGCAAAGGTGGATGCTGTTCCATAACAAGAAGAAATTAAGAAGGGAGCAAATTTTACAGTTCTCCTGTGATCATTGTTCAAAGGAGAATTCTCATGAAATGAGAATGAAAATCTAATTGATAGCCTGATTCTCCATGGCTGTGCAGCCACCCTTCCCTGCTCTGCCGCTAATAAATGCTCTCTGCCTTCATCCCCACCTAGGCAAGAAAAATCCATGTGACCAGATAGGGAGACCTTTAAGAAAAGACCAATATTTGCATATCTATTATGGCTATACTCAGTGTTATACTTGTTTCATTAAAATTTCTATTTGGATAATATGTAAGGTCAATACTGTCACTGTTCTGGAAAATTCATTTATTTTAAAATTAAAGCTAAGCACAGCAAGTACCATTCTCCTCATGCCTTCACCTGAATAAATCCCCTGAGCTTGACAGGGTCAGTAAGTGAAAGCAGAATTGGGCCCAATGTGTTTAGAGATGGGGGTCTGTGGCAGAGAAAAACATTCTAATTACATGGATCCCAATTTTCTAGGTAAATCAATTGTTAGAGGTGCTCTGTGCTCCTGCTTTTTGATATTCAAGGGATGGTTATTATTTCAGCTGGGTGCCTACTGAGGTCCATTAACTTTTACACACCAGTTAAGGTTGTCAACTGCTGGGGTTGAATCTACACAAAGAAATACCTTGGATTACTTAAAAATATGGTGCTTCTCTTAAGCTTCCAGCTTTTAAACCTCAAGCAGTCATTTTCACATGAATTTGTCTGTTGAGAAGGCTGGAGATGGGAATTCTTATGCCAGAAGAGGAAGGGGATCATTGCTCTTGAAGTCAGGTGTCAGTGGGTTTCCTGGTGTGGTTTTGGGTCATTAACATTTTTTTTAGGGCCTGTGCCATATCTGGTTTTAGTATTTCCAGGGTTTGGTCTCTTTTGTGTGGTCAGTTGCTGTTTACAACTATTGTTTAACAATCCTTAAAATGGCATCTGGTTCAGTTCTCAGAAATCAGGGAAGTAGAAGAAATTATCTAGGGCAGTTACTCTGGAAGTCACCTTCAAAGTCTTACAGTAATATATTAAAAGCAAAACCTATTTTCAAGATCCACAAGGGAACGATGCATTAAGGTGGATCTGTTTCAATTTTAACATTTCTGGTGTAAAATTGTAGCTTTTTAAAGGCTTCATTTTGTATACAGGAAACTTGTATGTATCTATTGAGTCCTACTAAAATCACAAATCTTTCTGTTAAATGATCATATTTATTAAATAACCATAAGCTGGTTGCCTTCACTTTCACCCTTAAGGCCTGGAAACATCAGATGGTGTCTGTTACCCTTTTCCAAGGTGTTAGTGGTCTCTTATATGTCAGATGAGCTCAGTGGCTTTAATCTCTGTCCCAGATGTGCACAGCACAAAGAGCAGGATCTCAAGCAATAATCTCTATGTCAGTCTCCACAGACAGAGACAAGGCTACACTCACCCAGGGGAGAAAGGGCCTTTCTTGTCAGCAAAGGTTTTTCCTCTGGCAGAAAAGGAATATTTGCATTAATGCTTACAGTGCATGGTCCTTTCTCCAGGTCTGCTTCTGAAAATTAATTTCATTTGTAGATGAGAGCCTGGGTGAAGTGAGAGTCTGCAACAAAGAAATGTCTAAACCCACCTTTTTCATTCAGCTCCAGACCCTGTGCAGAGTGCTGGTAGCATAAAATTACTGTTTTATAGGTGACTGGATCCCAAAGGTATCCTTCAGAGTTATGAGAAAGAATTGGTTTCTCCAGAGGGTGAATCAGTGGCACAGGATTTTTTTTTTTTTTTCAGAGTCTGTGACAACATTAACTTTTAGACCCCCAGAGTTAGGCCATGGGAAACCCTGATAGAAACCTGGTAGAAACCTTGATTGGAGGGAAAACAGGAGCTGAAGAATCTCAAATCCACAGCTTGATTGCTGGACTGTCTTCCCTTATTAAATCCCTGATCTATTGAAACACAGATGTGCAAGTAGCTTCATGCACGATGTTATTCTGGGATCCTGGGAATGCAGAAGGTTTAGAATGAGAAACCCACAGTGACTTTAGCTGCTACACTCAGAAAAGCCACCAGGGCAGTGCTCAGCACCCTGGAGATATTCTGCAAGGAAGCCCAAAGCAGCAGAAACTTGCACCCTGCTAGTTTTTCCTCTTCTGTAGAAATCAGGGACTGGTCTTCTTTACGTGAGGTTGTGCTGGAGATGAGCCTTAGGTCATTATTGTGAAGGCAGAGGACCTGTGAAAATCCAGAACACTGCTCAGATCTTGTAATCAGAACTCAATAGTTATGAAACTCAAGGCCAGAAATGACTGCTTCAATTGTGTTTCAAATGTCATAATTCTAATGCTAAATGCTGGTTGAATATAACCAGCAAAAGTACAGAAAATCAAACATTTGCTACTGATCCAGAATCAGGCAAAGTTTCTGTTAGAGATGTGGAATTATTCCTATTAGAAAAAGGTTAAATTGGACAGCATTTCAGCAATCACCAGTGTATATAGGTATTTATCTCTCATTAGAAATTATTAAAGTGGTGTTTTTTTTAGCTTGGTAAATGCTAAGATCTAAGAGAAGCCTGAATGACGGTAAAATGAAATCATCACTTTAACATCAGTGAGCAGAAGTTGTTAAAATTGTCATTTCTTTCCAGTGCTTCACCCACGAGTTGAGAAATCCAATATTATCATTGTAGCAACCAGTGTTATCACAGGGGAATAGAAAGGAACACCTGGATGCAGAAAATCCATGGCATTGACCTAAGGAGGCCAGACTGTGATACTGGCCAGGACTGGGAGAGAGGGGATGAACGAGGCTAAAGGCCAGATTTGAATCCTGATGGGATAAATCCAGCTCAGAGGGGACTGAGGGAGTCCTGAGGATTCCTAACCCTGCCAGCAAAGGGCTTCTGTAAGCTGCACCTTGATTATTCTTCTGGGCTGGGAGATGAAGACTTTGCTGATTGGGATATAGGGACAACAGCATTGCAAAAAGTTCCAGAGGATTTCAACACTAAGCCTTGCTGCAGGGGAAAAAAGTGGCAACGTTCATTGGAAAAGGAGAGGTGAAAGAAGTGAGGTGTCAGTCCACAAGCAGTGTGGTGAGGAAGCTGCAGGGATGTGGGGTGTGAGGAAGAGAACCCTGCAAACAGAAGCACACACTGGAAAGGGGGAGCCCCTGCTGTTTTGAAAGAGGAGTATTGGTCAAATAAATGCAACTTTCTGCCTGGCACTAATGAAGCAGAGTAATAAGGCTACTGCAGCCCATATGGCCATTCCTTTAGCCTAAACATTGCTAATGAATGTTTTCAGAAAGTGGTGTTTACACTCAGACATTTCCCCCCCCCCAGAGTGGCTTTGTACATAAGGTAACTGCAGGGTTTATCCTCATGCATCAGAAGCATCATGCCTCTGTGAAATAAGTGCCGTTCCCACTTCACAGGTAGGAAAAGTAAACCAGAAGAGCAAAGACCAACATCTACAAAAGACACCTCTAAGGTCAGGCCTTGATTTGAATAATCTCAGAGATTATTAAAAATAGCCAAGATTTAAACTAGAATGAGGACTTGGAAAGGGTCAAGAGCAGCACAGGGGTTAGAGTGCAGTGTCCTGGTGATCAGCTCTTTGTGCCACTGTGGGTGTTGCTGGAGGGGTTATTTGCTACCGCTTATTAGAGCCAGCTCTGCTGCAGGCTGGGACTGCCCAACAACTGGGAACAGTCCCCACAATGGCAGAGGCCTTCCCCTAAACATCCATCTGGAAATAAATAGCTCCTAACCTTACCACAAATGTTGCAGTGGCAGGATTCCAACAGAGGCTGTGGAAGTCACATCTGTTTAACTCCGTGAGCTGGATGGGTTTGACCTCCTGACACACTGGCTGTTTTTCTTGCCCAGTGCTGCTGCTGTCCTAAAGGGAGGCCAGTTCACATTTAAGTTCAAAATTGCAGCTTGGCTGCTCAGGTTCAGGCAGTCAGGTGCTGTCTTGGTTTGGAAAGACAGGTGTCTGCTAAGGAAGGCAAGACCCTCCCTCGAAGATGTAACCACATCCTCCCTCTGAAATATTATAATTTTGAAGTTTAAGGGGCTCTCAGGCAAAGATGTGGGAATATGAATAACAGTTCTTTACTAGGAAAATTAAAATTAAAATGTAGTAGTACAAAAAAGGGCAAACAAACAAAAAGAAAACACTGACAGAGTCAGAATACAAGCTGACATCCTGTTGGTCAGGGTATTGGTAGCAGTCCAGCCAAGTCCTCTATTTGCTATTAGCTGACTTTCCATGTAATGCTGCTTTGTTGGATTTTCCATAAGAACGACTTATTTGGCAATTTGGCAATTCCCTGCCAAAGCATTAGTGTCTGAGGTGGTGAAGTGGCTGCAAACATGAACACCCTTCTGTTGTGTTTGTGAGTGCAAATTTGTGTTTAAAGACAGGTTAGTTTTGAAAACCAGACTCAAAGTACACATTTATCCTGAAATAATAAGGACAATTCACCTCCACACCAACACATAAATAGCTGTGTGTTAATGCTTTTATGTCCATGTGCACGTGTGTCCTGTGCTGGAATAACTCAGAAATGCACCTCAAATCATACAACATCGAGGTGAAGGGCAAAGTGAGAGCAAAACCAGATGCATCCCCTGTCTCCAAGGCAGTACCCTGTGGAAGGAGACAGACCAGCACAGCAGGTAGCAAATGTCTTTTTCCAGGGCATGGAAGTGACTGGTGTGTAGGCAGGCATGAAGGAAAAGCCCTGCATTATTTTATTGTCAGTCTGCCTGTCAGACTCTCTTCTAGGCAGGACCAGGAGGATGGAAAATAGACCAATATTTAGCTTCTTTTTGTGTGTATGTCTGAAGGCAGCGTTATTTTTATTTTTTTTTTACAAAAATGTACTTGGTTGTGTCCAAAGTTAAATGCACAAGGCTAAGATAACCCTACAGAGGGCAGTACAAAGGAGAAAGAGAGAGTTATCCCTTCTTAACCCAGACCTGAGAGATTTGTTCCTTCCATTTTTAGGTGTGTTGGAGCCTTTCCAAGGGGCTGCCTTGGCTATTCATGGAGGGGAATGTCCTCCATGCTTGATTCCTTGCTGCACTCTCTGTTCTTGGTGCAGGGCAGCTGAAAATAAAAGAAAATTGAAATAACAGGCAAGAGAGAAGAGAACTAGAGCAGATGCTGTGTGTGGATTTCCCATCCACTTTCACATTGCTAAAGGACAAAAGAGAGATAGGAAATGGGAATCCTCTAGCTGTAACAGCTGCTGGACAAAGACCACTTGCTTTTCCCTGATGCTCATGAATGTCACTTCTCTTTCATGTCAAGTTAATGTTGCCCTTGAGCAGGGTGACAAGGACAACAGCACCCACATCACAGGAAGATTGCCCAGGAAGCACAAGCTCTTGGATGGGAAGTGATGCTGTGCTGGCTTTGCTGATGTGTGTGTGTGGCCCCTCAGCTGATCCAGGATTGTGAGAGTCTCCCATGGACAGGCTGAGAAATAAAACATTGCATCATGCAATCATATATAACAGAAACAGGTTTTATTACCATCCCCCAGTGGATGAGAGCTCTAAGACAGGAATGCACATCACTCCTCAGCTGTTCATTACTGCAAAGGTTCCTCCTCATGTCTGTCACACAGCTGAGGCTGGACAGTGGAAGTTCCAGTTGCTGGCAGTTTCCACAACAGATTTAATTCTTCAGAGAGTTCCCACTTAGGGCAGTTCCTGAACTTTTGATATTTTTCGTTTTCACTGGTGAATCGTGAATTCATCTTTTCAAGAAGCTTCTCTTTTAAAAATAGACAGTAAAGCAAAATAAAAAGCCTTTTTACATCACTTATACACAGCGGATAAAGCATTTCTGCCAATTTATATATATAAAAATAGAAGAATTCTCTTTTATCAATTTCCCCTGTATCTTAAAAAAAATATATCAATTTCTCTTTCAGGCAGGTTGCCTGAACAGTAGCTTTATTTACATTTAGTGTTCCACTGTTAGCAAGAATTGGTTTCACATTAGGCATTTGACCATTTGACCGGCAGATTTTGCTGCCATCATTTAAAGAACCCTCCCAGGTTTCAAATGACAATAAATACAGGTAAAAATTTGCACAGGGGAACCCGGCTGCCCAGTGCACACGTACCCAGCTGGATGCCCTGGTCACAGGTACTGGGTTTGTATCTGGTTCCCCAGGGTGCTGTGGAATTTGAATTCTTCCCTTCACACAGCATGGACAAGCTCTCACACTCGTTTTACTTCAGGCTCTTTTGCAAAGGCAAATGGCCCTGCTGGAAACTAATCAACATAATTTTTTACTCTTCACAGAGGTCTATTAGCAATCATTGCTGTGATCTTGGGCTATAAATGGGGACAAGAATACTCCTAAATTAAAACTCAGCAATGTTTTGTATTTTTCTATAAAATATTCTTGCCTGGGCTTGTCTTTGGCCAGCCTCTTTTGGGGCTTTTTGTGTTTTCTCTTTTTCCCTAGATGCTGTAGCTGGCTGTCAGATGGGGAGATGCTGCTGAGAATATTGAAAAAGCTCAAATGAGAACGAATAGGAAAATACAAACTCTAATGTCACTGATCTTACAGAAACCCTGCATAGCCTCTTCCTATAGATGTGCACAGCAAACAAATATTAGTTTTATTAAATGAGACACAGACAGTTTTTATGCTGCCTGCCAGTGGAGAAGACAATAATTGCTTTCACCATACAAAGACAGCCACAGATTTTATGGTGTAAAATCCTGCTGGATACAAAGTGCTGCAGATTTATCATGACTAAGCTAAGCAAAGGTGTTCTTAGTGCAGATTTTATCTAGTTCTAGCTCTACAGAAATTTAGTTGTCCCAAAAGTTACAGCTAAAGGACTAGTTTGTGTTAAACAAGCAACTCATTTGTAGTGTGAGAGTGCAACCTAAGTGATTTGCCAAACCCCAGGAGGGAATTCTGTGGAATAAGGGTGTGTGGTGTTACATTCCCAGGTGGCTGCAGAAACCACTGCACAGATTTCTATATTCTATTGAGTGTTTGTGTTGAGAGCAGTTTAGTTAATTGATAAACACGAATTTGGCTAAAATTTCTCCGTGTCTCAAAGGGAAGCCATTTGGTTTCCATCCCTTGCCCTGGCTTCTCTGAGAGTCGGGGGATGGAAGCTGTGGTGTCTCCCACGCCTGCAGTCAAACTGCATCACTGCCCATTTGGGTAGGATTTAAACCTAAAATGAGTGTGCAAAATTGAAATTCTCATGTATTACAAGAGCTTGCCCGTTTATTGGAATAAAAATTATAAGGCCCATTAATTTGTGCGTATGCAAATTAGAACATGGAGAGGCTTTGCTGATCACCAGCAGCAGCGTGTGAGGTACTCCATGGCAGCCATGCCAAGGATGAAATGTGTTGATTGCCTCCAGGGTTAACCCTGCAGCTTTCATGCCGTGCTGGAGCAGCTTGTTCTGCTCACCATGTGGCTCTGGAGCGCAGGCAGGAAAGGTCACACGAGCAATCAAGATCAGCACATCCCTCCTCAGGTAGGGACCCCTGTGGCTGCAGGATTAGCTGCTGAGCCTGGGCTGGCTTGGAATACACATTTGCTTTTCAATGTCCTGACTGTGTTAGAGGTGGTTTTTTTGATTCATTAATCTGTGTCCGTATTTCCATCAACATGGACAATGCTTGCGGTTTCTTGCTGTTTGTCTGGGTTTCGTCCTTGCTGGGTTTTTTTGACAAATGAAAACAGGAGGAATTAAAAGGTTAGATTGTTTTGATAACGTGTCTCCCTGCAGGAGTGAGGCATAAGCTGACAGGCTGCTTTGAGAGCTTTGCTGATGGCATGACTTTAGGAAGAATTCTCTAAGAAAACTAACAGTAAGAATCTGCAATTATCTGATTTTTAAAAATATCACTGAAGCTTTCTAAAATACTTGGTGTTTTTGAGGCATGAATGTGCTTGCAGTTTAGAGGAGCTGAACATCTGACCCCCCTTCCATCATATCTGGAATTTCAAGTTGAAACTTAAGAGACCAGACGATTTTTTCTCTCTATTTTTTTTGTCTTTACTCTTCCCACGACAAAGCACATTTGCTTCAGGAGCCCTTGCAATCCCTCAGCACCTGCCCTGCCGAGCCCTGGGACAAGGGGCAGCAGTGCATCCCCGCAGTGCTGCCTCCAAGGCAGAGATTTGTCAGGAGCAGTCGCTGACCTCCTTGTTTCCTTAGCCCTGGAGATCCCTGCCCTCTCATTGCTGAGTCTCCCCAGGGAGGAGGAGGATGCTGCTGCCTGCCCTGGGGGAAGGAGAGCATTTAATCTCATCATCTGTCCCAGCTGCCAGCCCTGCCAGGCTGGAGAGGAGCTCTGGGAGCTGTCCCCAGACAGCAGTGCACAGCATGTCCGTTCCAGAGCATCCTCGAAATGAATCCTCAACATTTTCATTAGAGACACTCCTGCTGGATGGGTTGTGACTCTTCCACGTTTTTTCACAGGCAGCGAGCTTGTGTAAAATCTGACTGACATTTAAAAATGCCAGCCATCTTATTAATTCTTCAGTTCAAAAAGTGTTTCTCGGGGCTTTTTGTGTTCCAGTTGGAGAGCAGGAGGGCGATGCAGCCCAGTGGCAGAACCAAGCTCTTTACACAAATACTGGACTCCTTTAAAATTGTGTTTATCATGGAACTTGTGACTAACTGGGGAACAAGCCTACGAAGGTTAAGGCAGCTGGTGAGGCTACAGCTGTTTGTGCTGTCCTCTTTCTGCCTCCAGAAGAGCCCCTTTTGCAGGAATTCAGAGTTCTGTGTGTCTGCCAGCACAGAAATGTGCTGCTGCCCTTCCTCAGAGGCAGAGCACTGTAATGCAGGCACTGGTAATCCACATGGAATTGCTGATGGGTGCCTTCATTCCAGGATCACACTGAATTCAGACCAGGGGACCGTGTGTGCCAGGGCTCATTGTCACTCCTTTATCCCTGGGAGGAGAGCTTGGTGGTGACCCACACCTCTGGTTTTCCACACCAGTTCCATGACTGGGATCAGGCATGTTTGCTCTGTGCCACATCTACGTATATTTTAATGTCAAATTTGCTGTTCTGGATTGGAAATCCTTCCCTGTGGTTGGTACAAATATTGTTTTGCTGGATGTAAATCTACCCATGTGCTGCACGTGCTGAATCAGAGCCAAGGTTACTTCACTTCTAAATCTCCAGTGACCATCCAGTAAATAACAGCTCTTGAAATCCTGAGTCTATTAGCAGAAAATACAACTGTAGATCTCTCCAAAAGAAATGACTCATTGCAGTGAGGTTAGCAGGGAAGAGAGGGAGGAGGCTTCTGCAGTCGCTTGATTGGGTTTATTAATGCAACAGCTACTACTCCATTAGCAATTCTATTTAGTGTGTAGTGACTGAAAAAATCAGATGCCTCCCAGTTCCTGCCATTGGCATGGAGCTGCTTTTTGTTGAAAATGGAAGGGATATATAAAATTAGGCCAGAGTAGGAGGTTTTGCATGCATTAAGGTGACAGCCATGGGTGCTGGCCACTAATTGTGAAACCACTGGGTTAGAGCAAGGTCTTCAATCCTGCTGTTGAGAGCTTTTATTCTTTGACCTGACTCACTGCAGGGGAATGGGTTTCGGTTTGGAATAAATTTTGACCCAAATAATTGAAAGTTAATCTCACTTCATTTTACATAATGCTTTATGATAATGCAATTGTAGCACGTTTAGTGTGGGGCAGAGAGGGCAGCAGTTTACAGAAGCTGACATTTTGCATAAAGAAACAAAAAGAGGTCCTGAGTTTATCTAATCAAACTGATAGCAGCAGTTGAGAAGGTTAACCTTTCTAATAATGACTTCCCCTCTTTTATGTATTTTGTGGGGGTGGTCACTTACAGGTATTAATTTGTAACACCCAACAATTACATTCTGTGCAGTGTGGTAAATGTGAGCAGAACAGTTTACTGGGTCAAGCAAAAGCAGAAGAGATCAAACCAAACAGGGTGAAAAAATGAAATCTATCAGAGTAAGTGAATTGCAGGTCAAGTGCTGCTTGAATGAAGCAGTGCTCAGTGAAAGTTGCTGGATACAAAATACTTTCCTTCTTGGGGAGTTATCAGAAAATACGCACTCAGTGAACCAGAAAACTGTGAAATTATTTAATAAAATTAATCCTCGGCTGTGAATAGGAAAAATGTCAGATTTATTTTGCATCTAGATTTCCATCCCAGCAAATATAAATTTATCCCTGGATTCTTTTGTCCCGATTTTAACATTTGTTCTGTAGTATCAAATATAGTCCTATACCCAGTCCATGTTTTCATAGTAAGCGTTGAATTAGCATAAAAAAATAAGGAAACCCTATGTTTTCAATTAGAATTAAAAACCACAGTACTCATGTTTAACTTACTGCAGGTGTAAACCAAATAATTTCATTGCATATCCTTACACATCCGACATTTCTTTTATTTGCCAGCACAATCTCATGTTCCTTGATCTGGAACATAAAGACAAGAATTTCTCACATCCTTACTAAGGTTTCCTAAAGGAGCTTTGTCTGTAAATTTTGCTGGAAAGTGGAGCTTTTCACACCAGTTGATGCTGTTTTGCCCAGCTCTGTCAGTCCCTCTCCATCTTCTGCTTCCCTTTCAGCCACGGCATTTTTTACTCCTGTCACACCCTTCCCGGAATGAAGAATCCAAGGGACTGCTCTGCTTTTATCTCCACATCTTGGGCTCCCCAGGCCCTCACCTGTAGGAAAGCATCTTCCTGCTCCCTCTGGCAGCATGTCCAAAGGATGAGAGGGTTTATACTCAGCTGCAGTTTGCTCTTCTGCAGTATTTTCCTTGCCAGCAGCCAGAGCACGTGCAGCAAGGAGCACATGGACAGACTTTGTCTCCCCAGTGACAAAAGTGGCACTCGTGGTGCCTTGTCCCTTCCTGGGTCACAGTGTGCTGCTCTTGTCAAGCAGTGTCACCTCCTCAGTGAACCACACAAGGCTGGCAGGGCCTCCCTGCCACTGCTGCACCCAAAGGGACACTCTGCCTTTGGGGACAGGCAGGACCGAAGGGCTGGCAGCTTCCAGCCCCATTCACTCCTCTCAGAGCCCCGTTCTGAGCTGAGCTGAGCTGTGTGCCTGGCTGGAACCAGAGCTCCAGAGGAGCTGCCATGGGCAGCATTGCCTCTGATGAGGTGCAGCCTCTTTGAATGGTTGGGTTCTCTGTCTCAGCTCAAACAGTGAAAAATCCTCCTTTGAAGTCCCCTCTGCTTCATTTTCTCTGGGTTTCAGTCAATGTCAAAACGCCCCTTGAATGAACAGAATTAGGGCAGAATGGAGAGGGCATGATTTCTCTGCCTGCACAGGAGTAGTTTGGGACTGAAATCATCAGTGCTCTTTGAAAGCTGAGTTATTTCCATGAGGGTGCCTTAACAGTGCAAAATGTTATTAGAATATGCATTATTATTTTGAATTTCGCCTGTCAGTTCTGACATCAGTGACAGGAAAGGGCACTACAGTGGAAATACGATCTGTTCACCTTTCCCCAACATGATGCAGCACAAAGACAGGTGATTGTTACACTCTGCTTTTACTTGGTAGCTCAGTCCCAAAGGATATTGTATGGCTGGATGACATTGTGCTGCAGTGTCTGTGCCTGATTTTATTTTGAGTAAGTCATACCTCTTTATACATAGATAATGAGCCCACCATGCACCTGGCACAGGCTGAGCAGTGTTATTTAAAACAGGAGAGTCTGAGCACGCCTGAAAGCGAAGTTCTCTCATAAGTATAAGCTGCAAACCCTTATTCAACATTAAATCAAATCAATGTTAATTTGTGAACTAATTAGCATTTCAGGCTTGGTTTTTTTTTTTTTTCAGCAGTGTGGTGATTTTGTATATAATGCTATGTGATTGTGCCGAAGTACATAATTATGGAGCTGAATACATTGTCTCCTGCTGACATGTTGCAAAAGGAGTTTCTTTCAGCAAAGGATGCTCACTACATCTGAACTAAAATACAGACCCACAGCCAAGTCCCATGCATGGATCCAGAGCTGAGGCAATACCAGAATTTAGGGGTCTTATTGAAAAAACAGGCTGAAAATATATTAACTGAGTTTGCTCATTCCCATTTCTGCTATATTTTAATGAGGGAATGGCAGGATATCCTTTGGTGTGAGACAGATGATGAGACAGGTATTCTGAGCGGGGAATATGCATCAAAGAAAACACAGTGGTTTAAGGAGTTGTTTTTTTAAAAAAACTCTGATGTCTGACTGCTGGAGTACAGCAACTGTCAGTACTTGCTCAGCTCAGTGTTCATTTTCACCAGAATCCTCTCCCTGGCAGGAACCAGCACCAGGCAGCCAGACATGGTGTCAGGAATTTTGTAATGGCTGTCTCTCTTAAGGAAAAACTGATGGAAGTCTCCTCTACATTTACCTATATTTACCCAGCAACAAGCACTTTAATTTAGATACTGTTACCCACACTCTAGCTTGCTTTAAAAACAGTTTTAATGATATTTATGTCCCTTTTGATCTTTGATGACATTGATTTTGTTTAAGTAACATGGCTAAGATAAAAGCCTCTTTCTTAGCACATTGCAGAATACACAATCTGCCTTGACAGGGGGAACAGAGGACCCATCTAATGTAAATATATGAGATAGTAACACAGCATCACTTATGGCTACAATTCGTAACCCTGTTGGGAAAAAAAAAAACCACCCCAAAACAACAACATATAAACCGTAGAAGGTTTTGCACAATTCAAGTCAAGCACGTGCACATAACTCCCAATAGGATCTCTGAGTCGATCAGCAAAATTTCACATCCCCAGAAAACTTTCATCCAGGTGAGAACTTCTGCTCAGCTGCCCACAGGAGTCAAACAATGGCTGGTTGTTGTGCTGGGGATTCACTGGTCTCCTCCTCCTGACCTTGCCTGGATGGAGGTGAGTGTGAGGCTGTCAGAAACTCTTTTGGATATTTACCCTTTTGGACAGACAGGTTATTCTTGCACCCCACCAACTCAGACTGAATTGCACAGACCCAGGATTCACACTCCTCTTTATCAACTGAAGGATTAAAACTCAGAATTTACCTGGTCACCTTCAGCTGTCTGGGTTTGACTCAGAATGAGCAGGCTGTGACATGTCATCCTCCCAAGGTGGTGTTTTAGCTCTCTTTGGAGGTTGTTTTTTTCTGGGGTCTGCTTCCTGCCTACGGCTGGGGCTGGTTGCAATTGGAAAGGCTGGAGATTTAAATTTTCAGTCTGGTGTTCCAGGAAAGTGAGGCATTTTAGATCTCTCTGTATACTTAACCTCTTGGTCATTCTTTTGAAGGCCTCGGCTAATTTCAGCCAAATTTGACAGGCCATTAAGTCCCCTCAGATCTCATACAGGTAACAGGCTAAATTGATTCTCAGCCCTGAGAAATAAGTTATAGACTGAGATTCCAAAGGTCCTGACTCACTCATCTGAGAGGTGCTGGAAGTCCTGTGTCTGGATATTAGCTTTCTTCCAGTCTTGCCTGTGAGATTGAGTTGCCTAAAGAATCAAAGTAGTTGTGACAGTGCATCCGACTCATTCTCTTCTGCTCTTCAACCCAGAAAATCTTGTACCTTCACATGATTCACCCACCAAATCCAGTAATTTGCCTTATGGGAAGACAAACATTCAAAGACATTTATTTATTAAACTTGCCCTTCCCCATAATTACTCAATGAATTATCTCTTTTAAAATTTCATGAAATTTCATGAATCTCAGCCCACCTTTTACAAGCAGTCGTGTTACTTCTGAAAATCTGCATTATTAGATGCAAACTGCATGAGAGAATTTGCAGTTTTTACCATGACTTTCTTATACTTATATATTTCAGGCCTTTAAAGGGTTTAATATTTTTTCCCAGTCGCATTTTATGATTGATTGTATACAGTGCTACCTTTGTGCAAGCACCCAAGCATGCCCATATTTTCAATGCAAACAGCAGAAAGTTGGACTATTTAGAAAAACACAATTGAGCCCAAAACCCACAATAATTATATCCCTGGTTATTTTCAGACAGAGAAATATTTCAATCTGCACTCTGTGTTTATATGCTAAAAATGTTTCTTCTTGTCTGAAGTAGCAAATTTACCTCAGGGAGCTTTATTTTTGTTTGCACACTTAATGCAGAATATTATTTGCATCACAGAAAGATCATATCCTTCCCCTTGCCTATTTCAGCTTTTCCACACCAAACCTCAGGATTTCCTATTATTTGTAAAATTGCTTTTGTTTTCAGTTGGGATCAGATGCAGAAATGGAAAGATCAGGGCATATTAGAGTTTGTAGCTGAGGGAGAATTTTGCTCCAAGTGCAGGGGAGGAGGGGGATGCACAAGACAAAGGAGAGGGTTTAGAACAGGTTGTTTGGAAATCTGATTGATATTACCCTGCAAAAGAGCAAGAGCTGAGGACAGGAGGAGTGAGATATTAAAGCAAGGGAAGGCAAGTATATTCACAATTATGCTGCTCATGATTATACACTTCTCAAATTTTGAGGTGAGTGATCTTGCCTGTTTGGGAAGAAAGGTGGCACAGGCTTATCAAGCAATTGGGAACCCTCAGGACATATTCCAGGGAGAAGGTGCAGGGAAAATGTTCATTTTTAGATATTTATGGAGAAATTGCAAGAATGTTTCAGGTTGTGCGGCCAACACCAATCTGCTTAGGCATCTCTCTGTTTGCAGTGAATTTATAAATGAATTATTAATTGGATTCTACTGTTATTAGGAGCACCTTAAAAACATTTAGGCAAATATTACAAGATCAGAGTAACTCTAGAGATAAGGTCTGTTCTAATTTCCAGCAGCAGCTGCAATATCAAAGGGGTTAATTTAGATCATCAAGGTTTCATCTCCTTGCCCTCTAAGGTCTGATTCATAAAGTTGAAGAGATGAATTCAGAAATTTCCAGAGACAAATGGGGGAGAAAATCAAGATATATGAAAAAGGAGGGTGGAAAATTAAGTTTTGTGTCAGTGTATGTGGTTACCAAGCAGGGCTTGAAATTCACTTATATTCTTGTGCAGATAAGGTGGTGAGATGTTTCCCTCATATCCTGGGCCAATTCTCAATATTGAAACAGATCAATGATCCATTTAGTCTCACTGGCTAATGCTGGGGAGAAATGCAGAAATCCTTGATGATGCATTTAACAGCTTAAAACTAGAGATGAGATTGTTTCCAGCCACTCTTTGTCTTCTGCTCCCGAAATACAAACACTAATCAGTCACTATTGTTCTGCTGGTTTAGCTCATGTATTTGTGCATGAAGTCAGCACCAAACTTCTTGCTGCTCTTTCCTCAGTGCCCTGCTCTCAGTATCCCACAGGCTCCAATTCAGCAGGTTAATTAACCACTGTTTAACTGCCACTGTCTTTAGCTGAACACCATCTTTCCATTAACCTTAATTCAGTTTCACTCCAAACAAGCATTTGAATGTTTATGAAAAAACAAACAAAACAAAACAAAACCAACCCGTAGAAACAAACAAAAAAAAACCAACCCCAAACCACGCACATACACACAAAAAAACCAACCCAGCCCAAGGCTGGTGGAATTTTAAACCATCCAGCTCGGAGAGTAGAAAGTGGAATAGACAGTTATAGTTAAATTCCCTTCTAAAGAGATGTGTCTTGTTGTGGAGATCCCGTGCTCCCTAAAGCTCTGGAGACCCATGGAGTCCAGGATCAGGTTTTTGAAACACTACATTTTAAGGAGGGCCATGATAAGTCATTGCTTCAGAGAGAAAGAAAATCATCTGTTCCTCATGTCCTTGGTGGGAAGAGTGCAGTGAATGGTGCTGGGCTTAAATATCCATTGTCTGGAGATTAATTCTGCAAAAACCAAGAAGATAATCAAGAAACCAATAGTTAGCAGGGATTTCTGTATTTAGGGGCAGAAGAAGAGGTGATCAGAGAAGGAATGGATTGCACTGATGTTCTTTGATGTGTTTTTACTTGAAAGATGAAGGTAGGAGGAGAAAAAGAACATGATGTTGATTTGAATCAGTTGTGAGAAAAGACCAAGCTTTGCACAACACCCTCATGCACCTTCATTTATGTCTCAAAAAATATTATATAGGCTCTGAGAAAGGACAAATTTTTAGAGCAAACAGTGGATATTCTTTAAATGCAAAACAGGCTCCTAACTGAGCAACCAAAGCCTGGCTATATTGTGTCTGGATTAAATTTACAGTGGTAAATTTAATTTATGTAAATAAAAAAAATTTACCACCAGACAGATAACTCTCTTTCCTTTGCAAACAGCAGACAGCTCAAAACCCAGTGAGAGCCCTGCCTTTTTAATTTTCTTCTGTAAATGCTGATTTCAGTCCTATCTGCTTTATATAACAGTTGCAAGTTTAGACACAAACCCAGAAAACGCCAGTGCTTTTTTTTTTTTCTCTTGATTATGCATGGAAAAAGTCCAGGCTGTTTCTTCCTGCTTGCCTTTCCCAACACAAAGGACAGCAAGGAGCTAAATTTCTGCCTAGAGAATTCTCAGCACAGGTGTGCAGGCAGAGGGATAAATCCCCTGAGCAGTGGAGAGGGGAGCAGTCATTACCCAGTTTGAAATGTAGGGGTTTGTTAATTCTCACATTACTGGCGTGCCTTAAGTCATCAGCTCAGTTGGGTTTATTAGCAGAAAGAAAGTCTGTATTCTCTTATTCTCCTCTGGAATCTGTAAATTCCCTCAAATTGTAAGCACAGCTATGGAGATGGGTGGATATCTCCCTAAAGAGGTGATGAACAGGAATGATAAACTGCAGCAATGTCTCTTCCCTTCAGCTGTGCCTTGATAAGAACCTTCAGGAGCCAGGAGTGCCTGGCTCTGTCCAGTGGCACAGCTCAGCTGCAGACAGTGATGGGGGTTCCAGCTGTTGCCTATGGAAATGAAGGTCTATAATTATGTTTCTTTTCCAGCTAACATAACTTTCTAGGGATGCTCCTTACTCTCTGAGACGCCTCTATAGGAACCCCCAGGTGCAGGGATCTAAATGACCTTCTTCCCCTTTCTATTTCTTAGATCTTGAAGAAATAAAATCATGAGAGTGGTCTGTAATGGACTGGGGGAGGAATGCAGACACAGAGAAACCAGGATTAAGTTCTGATAGCATCAAAATCTGTTATCTTTTAGCATTTGCTTTTTTACTGTGTATCTGTGAATCCACACAGTTTCATAAATTTTCCCTTCCTGATGCATTTCTCTTGATTCCTTGAGGAAAAAAACCAGCTGAGGATGTCTGTATTGTTGAATTGACCTCATCAAATTCAGCCCACAGCCTTTAGGAACTTAAAACAGAAAGTCGTGGAGCACCTGCACAGATTCTTGTTTACTTCAGAAAATCTTATAGGTTTAATAACAGATGTTGCACTGGTTTATTTCTGAGCTTTCTGAAACCATCCTTGCAGAGGGAAGACTGTTCAATGAGCTACATTTTGAATTAACAGGTTAATCTATAGCTTCTTGCTGAAAGTGAGGGGAAGCAATTACTGGTGTGCATTAGATCACTTTAATTTCAGGTATAGTTTCAGATACATCTTCATTGGCCCGAGGAAGGACTGGGGTTTGAGGCAACAGTGATTAGCCAAAGCAGCCCATGTTCCCTTTCCTCATGCAGTTTAATCAGTCACTCCCTTACATGACATGTTTCAAAAGCCCTTCATTACTCTTAAAAGATGCCTGATTCTGTGACAGTGCTGACTGTGTTGTCCATATTTGCTGCATTTGCAGGCAGGACCACTGATGTGTCATGTCCAAGAAGGTGCCATGAACAGAAGTCCCAGATTTGGTAGTTTTGATGCCAATATGAAAATAATCGATGATACCAATCAATCAAAAAGAGTTTTCCAATCATTCTCTGGCACAGGCGACCTCCAACAACCAACCACAGAGCCCTCTTACACAGACCAGAATTGCCATTTGCCTTTTTTCTTAATTTTCTTCCTGGCAGAAATATTTCTTGCCCAGAGTTGGGTACTCTGGATTGCTGGGATTTGCCTCACTTTGGGGTGAAAGTTTGTCAAGGTAGGGCAAAGGCTCCCTCCTGCCCCTGGCAAAGCAGAACAGGCTGCTGTAGCTGCATGTCCCTCCTGCCTCTCCTCTGTGGTGTCTGCAGAATTTCTCAGTGCTGCAGGGCATTTTCAGCTTCGTGTCTAAATGCTGCTGGAGTTGCCACCTCATTTGCCAGACTGGTGACCAGACCTGCATCCCATTATTCTTCCTGTCCCTTCTCTCACAGCATCCTCAGAGCTCTGCACTTTCTAATGACTTCTACTTCTGTCCTCCTTTTTTGGTCCCATGGTAAAGTGAGGACAAAGAGAAATTAATGCAGATGAAAATCATTCAAAAAAAAATAATTAGAAACTGTTGATGTATGTGGTGGAATAATGCAGTGTGAATTTTCAGGCATTACAAATAGGAAGGGCAATTTCTTTTATCTCATTCTACTGTTTTTTGCAGAGCCATGGGCTACACTGGTTGCAGGGTGTCCCCTATGGTAACCTGTGATGTTAGCACATCCCCCTCCTCAGACCTCATCAGCAGCTGGAATTTATCTCACTGTGCCACCCCATTCCTGCAACCCACTTACTCGAGGCTGAATTTAGCCATTAATCTACAAATTTCTGGATTTTTCTGGCTGAGTGAAGAGTTTGTCATAAGAAAATGTGAATTATTTAGAAATAGTATTTCAAAAGCACCCAGGGCTGGGAGAAAACAGCAGCCTTCTCCAGCTGCAGTCATTCCTTAGGGTTTTAGATTTCTGCAGCACATGTGAATCATTGCTTGCACTGTGGCACGAGGGATTTTGAGGTGAGCACCCGAGCTGAGGTGCCTTAGGAGGGGAGCAGGAGTGTTGCATGTTATGGTTACACCCATCTGCAGTGAATCTCAGTGGTTTTTTGGCCATGGAGTCCCCTTTTTCCTGCACACCCAGTAGTTACTGGTGCAGAAATGCAGCAAAAGCCACAAAACTGGGAAACAGCGGAGCTGCTTCATAGGCAGACACTGGAGGAAATTCCTGGAGGAAACCAGAGCAGGTATAGAAGAAAGAGCCGACTTGGAAGCACTCTGCCTGCTAATGAAAGGGAAAACAGTGATGGGGGAGTGTGAAGGGGGATTATTACTGAAGCTTTCACACCTTTTGCAGAGCTCCTGCTTCTCTATTCAGACTATTTGATGATACGCTGACTCATGGAATTTCCCGAGTTCCTGTTTTCCACGGTATGAAAGGAGCAGGTGTGGGGGGGGTTTCTTCCTTTTCTTTTTTAACCAACCATTTCCAAAGTTCGGCTCTCTCTGCTTGCAGTAAACACCCTAGTTTGAAATTCAGTAGTGTAAGGCACCCATCTCCATCTTTTCCCCCTGCCTGCTCTGAACAGGGAGCTTTTGGATGCTGAAAAAGATATCTCACAGATTGCAGCTCGCAGTTGGGAACGAGGAGGAGTGATCAGCACCGTGCTATTCTCACATCCCAGTGTGCTTTCTGTAATGTGAGAGGATTATTACTGATGCTCTGCTGGCTCTATTCATTGTTGTGAATGAATTATGCTTTTAAGCTGGGCATTAGCCTAAAAATACCTCCAGTAACTTAAGTGGGGATTATTATTAGGTTTAGGGCTGTTCTGCAGAGCCCCACAAGAGGGGAGCCCATTGTGCCAAGCTCTGGATGTGAGATGCTCCCTGCTCCAGTTAATGTCTCTGTAAAACCATATATTTTGGGTGGGGTTGAGGATAAAGCATCCAAATGGAGATTACACACAGCAGAGACATTTCTGCCAAGGAATGTAAGAAAGACTGACATCTTCTTCCTCCTGATACTCTGGTTTGTCTGAGGAAAGGACAGCATCTGTCCCCTGCTCTGGTCTGGGTTTGTGTTGTGTGGGGAAGAGTCCTCCCACGAAATATTCTAATGCCTGTCTTTATGTGCTCCTACTGGCTGCAGCTTTGTTTGCTCCCCGTGGACTTCCCTGGGATGTCACAGGACTGTGGGGTGAGGGATGGTGGGGCAGCAAAGGCAGGGAGTGCTCTGCCAGTCCAGCTCTGTGTTTTTCTCTTCAGTTTTGTCACGGACCTTTAATGCTGAATTATTGAGCATGGAAATGCATTTCACCATAAAGAACATTTTAAAGAAGAAGGCAAGGAGTTAGGTTACTCAAGGCATTGCTGTTGGATGGCTTGTGGGGAAAGCTGTTGGGAGCAAACAACCCAGACAAGTCCGTGTGCTTTCTCATTTGCAAAGAATTCAGTTGCTGTCTTGTTTCTCCCATCATAAAATTGTCTCTCTGAGTTTTCCAGGTGGATGCATCACAGGGGCTGGAATGTAGGCTGACAGGTAGAAATCAAAAGCAGCATGTCTTAGTGATGCTTCGTCAGCTGTGAATAACAAGAAACATTCAGGGGTTTGTTCTGGAAATCCAGATGCCATCCACCGTCAGCTCTCAGCTGCTGCTGCTCTGGGCAAACTTCGTAATATGTCACAGGCAGAACATTTGCTGTGCCCTGGATTTTGGCCCCACAGACATTTGCCTAATCTGTCTGTGTGGCAACCTTAAATCAGGTGTCACCTTCTGTCTGAACTTAAATCTCTATTGCCCCTGCAACCCCGAGTCCAGAGGACGACACTGAACATGTTCTGGGGATGATTTGTGCTTAATTCCTAACGACTTAGATGACTAATTGCATGAAGTCAGAAAGCAAACACAAACTCTCCAGAGCACTATGTTTTTGCAAAGGGATGCTGGTAAATAACCCAACAGTGGAGAGGATGAGACCTGCAGCAGCCAGTCAGAGCTTGAGAGTGACCTTCCCACCCATAAACAAGGGATAACTTGTCCCTTTTCCAGCCACACATCCATTTCCAGTACAGTCTGTGAGCAGGGTCCAAACTCCTGTTATTTATTTGTGTATATAGATGTGTACATACAATCTGAAGTTACTCAGCCTGAATATTTTAGGATGTTTGTTTGATATAGTGATATATGGTAGAGTATAGAGATCTATTAATTGCAAGAACAATATTTAGAGGTTTATGTAAGTGTGCTGCATGCTGCAAACCACACTTGTATCACTGGGTATTAAACTGAGTATTTTGT
The DNA here is from genome assembly GCA_013398615.1 of Brachypodius melanocephalos. Lineage (NCBI taxonomy): Eukaryota > Metazoa > Chordata > Aves > Passeriformes > Pycnonotidae > Brachypodius > Brachypodius melanocephalos. The sequence goes on along the minus strand of VZSR01000245.1, from coordinate 15,776,636 downwards.
TTGACAGCACACTTCATAATGTATCATAGGAGTAATATTTTATCAAGAGCTCAAGTACCAAAAGGAGTGCATTCCCCACAGGACTCTCTTCCCTTAATGTGCTTAAGGTTGTATTCAATATTCAGGAAGCTCCTTGTATTCTAAATCCAAAAGGTACCTCTTCAGAGATGTAAGAAAACAGATTTTTGTTCCTCATAATTTCCATATCAACAAGCCAGTGGTAAAAAGTTAATCAGAGCACCCTTTCAAACTTCAGCTGGTAAAAATGAGAGAAAAAACCCCCAATGAAATGCACGATAGTGCTGTGCCATTTCTTCAAATAAAGATCATTAAAGTTTCTGACAAGGCTTTGATGCTGAAGCTCTGCCTTGCAAACACCCAACTAAAGCAAATCCTCGACCTGTGTGACAGGCCCTGAACGCTCCCATTAGCATGGCATCATTCTAATGCATTTAGTGTGTGTGTTTAATGCTAAATGCATTAGCACTTAATGTCAGGAGCTCCAGACCCGCTCGAGTCAAGGGGTTAACGCAAATTAAGAATTGCAAGAGAGATTTGTCACTCTTTATAGCTCTGTGTTAGGAGTCCTAATTTCATTACTGAAGCTACTCAGCAAAGAAAGAGTATTATTTTTGTGTTAGGCTCTTTTTCTTTCTTTGGAAAATAAAGAGGAATTTCCCTGCTAGCACTTGGTTCCCCAGTAACACCTCCCAAGGAGCCCCACTGTAGCATCATGTAAATATATGCAGTAAGAGAGTAAAACCTACAGAATTCATTACCCAAGAAAATTTAACTACCCAGCTCGACTATCAGGTTAACATTATAAAACCAACTTGGGAATGGACATCTATGGCTAAGGGTGGGCTTCTGTTTTGTTTATTCTGTGTAAACCCAGACCATTTTGGACTTCAGTAGCATGAGGGAGTGAGGCCAGCCTATGAAATACAGCAACCCAGGCCACAGCTCCAGTGAGCTTTTCCTCAGCACCAGGTGAGGGTTAAACAGCTTAACCTTTCCATTTGACCTTGCCCCTGTCGGTCACAGAGGCACAGCCCTGCACTGATTCTCACTGGGGATCAGCCCAGGTGAAAAACAAAATTGGGAGAGGGATCTGGAAGAACGGAGGAGTTGGGTTAGAGGCTGGAACGAGCACAGAGGGACGGGCATCAGTTTTGCCATATTGCTGGTGACTGCTGAACTGCACAGAGCTCCTTTTATTATTCAGTGTGCAGTGAGCAAGATGCACCTGGTCCCTTTTCCAGCCCTGCAAAGTGACAGGGATTCATTGCCTTAATAGGAATTCCTCCTTGCAGTAGTGTTAAAGTCAATGGGACTGCAAGCAGAGCGTGGAGAATATGCCAGGCTCGGTAGGGTCAGGATCAAGAGCTGTTATGCTGATTGACCTCAGGAAAAGATTATTTTGAAGGGGTTTTTAAATGATTTTAATTAAAGCATGTATTTAGATGAGTGGAGTTTATGCTAATTACACTTGTATGTCACCATCGTTCTTGAAAAAGTTTTAGAATTCTTAAAAACTTCTCCCAGTGCTTCGGTGAGATGGTGCTGAACTCATCCCCACAGAAAGGCAGTGAGGAAAATGTCTCTTGGCCATCACCAGCGTGTCAGGGCCCAAGGACACCAACAGCTCCTGACTGCCCTGACCAGGGAACTCCCTGCAGGCACCTGGAGCCCATTCCAGCTGGAGCCTGCTCCTTGCTGAGCTGTGTCACAGGGTAACATGGCAGGAAATAAGGCATTGTCTCCCACTTGGTTCCTGCTCTGTTTTCCTTGAGGACAAGTCCTTGTGCTTGGTACTTTGCTACGCTTGGAGTGTCCTGCTCCTGGTAGCAGCTACACATGCAAGTATACTTTGTGTAGCAAATCTGGTCTTATGGCTCCTGGGCCAGGTGCAGCCTGAGCAATATTTCTGTGGGATTTGCTACCTTTTCTCCACAGAAGGCGTAAGTAGTGCTGTAAGAGCAGACTTCTCTTGCACCCTCCCTCTGCCTTACACAGTTCCTGCTGAGATTTGGATCTCAGAGCGTCTGATCCTACTCTGTGAAGATCAAGATCCCAATAATTTGTTTTCTCCTATCATTACCTCACTCCCCTGCCCCAGATCTCCCAGCTGCAGCCTTGGATCACACAAGGAACAGAGACCATGCTGGCCCTTCAGAGGGGCCCAAGCATTCACCTCTCTAACTCAAAGCCTGTGTATTCCCCTTTCCCTTCCAGGCATGCTGGTATCCTTAACCTTTCAAAACATTCTTAACATCCTCCCCTTTCCGTGAGCTTGCCTTGTTGCTAACATGCAGCACATTCCTGGGATTATGGCCACAAGACTGAGTTGCTCCAGGCAGAGATGGAGCAGAGCTGTACCCCAAGGGAAGAGCAGGCTGTGGAGCAGCTCATTCCCTGTCCTGCTGCACTGCCTGAGCCTGCAGCACTTTGTTCAGGTAGCCATAGCCCAGCACCAGCTTCATTAACTCTGCCATGGTCCCAGAGAATGCTGCTATCAGATGAGACAGTCCAACATCTTCTCTGTGTGCAAGAGCTTGAAGTGGTTTTCTTAGTGTGCAAACCAGCCACCTGATCAGCTGTGAGTTACACACTTGACAACAGTGATAAAGCACCTATAAAATAAGATGTATCAATAATAGAGTCTAAATTCACTACTGGAGATATGTGAGCATTGAGCATCCCTCTGCTTATCCTTATCTGATTGCAAGGTATCATTTTAAATTGAGGGGAAAATCCAGTTTAAAAATGTATTCATGGGAGGGAATCAACACCAAGTGTCTGCTGTTAAAGTGTGCCTTGATTTTAATATTTTTGGCTTTCATTTAGATGAGTGTTAGATGAGTGGATAAGCAACAGGAGTTACATGATGAGGTTGTCTGTGTTCTGCATCCATATTTGGGTAGTAATTCCAGACAAGAAAGAGAGCCCTGTGAGTTATCATGCACGTTGTGCTGGCTTTCACAGAGTGTTGAGACTGATTTGGCTGATTTTGGATGAGCTGGAAATTAATTAACAGGTGTCAAACAAACATGGCTCTCCAAGAAAATCTGAGTGGGGAAGGAGGGTGGATCTCTGCCTCTGCCACCCAAAGGATCAAGAGAATGGACAGGGAACAGGGATAACCTGTGGTGAGAAGTGAGACAGAAACCTGGAGCTCGTGGGAGTTTGATCCTCATTCTCTACCAAGCCCTGTGGGATGTGGCAGCCATAGGGCATCTCCAGGACTCTTGCAGCAGGATGGATGGGAATGTCTGGGCCAGGCAGGTGTGGGCAGGTTTTTTGGTTCTGATTTTGGTTCTCCCTCCATTCCCATGGGATGCAGCCCCTGGCTGTAAGGCTGCCCTTCCAATCCCTAGCCCAGCTGTCTGTGCTCTATAAAATGAGACCTCTCCTTCCTCATACACCCCTGCTGCAGCACACCTTGAAACTGGAGAGAGTGATAAATTGAGCTCAGGCTGTTCCTTGGGAAGAATTACAGCTGTCTGAACAGCCATGCATGCAGGCTGGGTATTTTCCTCTCTACTTTGCCATTTTGAAGTGACATTTGCTTTATCCAAGCAGTCATACTAAAATCATGCCTCTCAGTAGCCCTTATTTATTGGTCTATGCAGTATTTGTAATTTTCAGACATTTTATTCTGATTTTGGCAGAGTCTTCTTTATATCATTGAAACTTTTAAAAAAAAGTTAAAACAACAAAACAAACCCAAACCCCAACCCACCAAAACCTGTTAAAATTCCTGATTTCTTATATGCTGTACCAAGTATATAAACAGTCCTCTGTATTTCAGAGGTTTTTAATCTGTGACCTCCCCAGTATAAATCTCAATAGACAAATTTAGATCTCAACACAAAACCAAATTGCTTGCTGTTTATGAAATGCATATATTTGTGTTGTAAATGCAATCCAATAACACCACTATTGTCAGGATCGCTTTCTTTTTGCTTATTGAAATTATATGCACATTTAAAATAGATTTATAACTGCCTATTTCCATACCCGAGCACAACCTGGCATTTCACTAGCTGTGCCTTTGATAGTCAAGACTTCTGTAGATGTTTTCATGATTTCTTTCTGGTTAGTGGAAACAGGAGCTGTTTATTTTGATGGGTTTTATTTTTTGCATCTCCATCTAAAATTGCATCTACTCAGTTATGTCAGTGCCATGCTTTTCATTTATTAAAAACACATGCAGTTTGAATGGAAACTTATCCATATACATTAATGGAAACTTTAATATATTTTTAATATACTTACAAGTAGATTCTAACTCCAGGTTTAATTTTGCTTCTAAAACTTGAATTTATTGAATGGCCCAAACCTTGTGACTTTGCTGGCCCTTGTGCTATCACTCCTAAGTGAAAGTGGGGAGTGTACCTGGCCTGACAGCTCTTCCAGGGGTGCCTCCCTCAGGGTCCTGCTGCTCACCCCTGGCTCTTGTGGGTGCTGCTGTTTATCCCAAGATCAACAGTGGGGAGCAAACTTGCTTAGACTCTGCAGACACTCAGCTCAGCTCAGCTCCAGACTGACTTGACAAACCTTTATTCATCTGTGACAGAGAGCAAACATAACCCCAGGGACTTGGGATCAAGCAGATGGAAAGGAGTTTAACCCCCAAACACTTCCAGCTAGAGTCCTTCTTTATACAGCATAATCCTCTTATGCATCCACCTATTTCTTATCTCACTCAGTGGTTGAATATTTTGTTTGCAAAGCTTGCATGTGGGCTTTGTTTATACTGCATGCTCTGTGTTCAGTGCATGCTGTGTGTCTTTCCATGCTGGGGTTGTGCCCTTCCCAGGCTGCATCTCCTCATCCACACAACATCCCAGAGCCTTGGACAGACCTTGGTTTGTCCTTGGGCAGCTCCCTTTGTTTTTTGCTTGCACAGCAAGCTCAAGGAGTGTTTGGACAATCCTCTCAGGCACATGGTGTTATTCTTGGGGTTGTCCTGTCTGAGGCCAGGACCTGGACTTGGTGATCCTGTAGGTCCCTTCCAGCTCAGGGATGATTTTATGATTAGAATATGTTCTTAAGACCCTCATAGAAATGTTCTTACCTATGGCAGCATTCACCCAAAGAAATGGTTGGGGCTTTTTTCTTCCTTGTTTTCCATAATCTGTTTGCAGCATGTGCTTCTTGGTCTGCACAAGTCTTTTTGGGGTCATGGGCTCACTGGTGATCCCAGGTTCACCCAGCATCAGCTGGAATGAATAACTGCTCCATGCAATCCAATCAAATGGAGAAGGCAGGATGTTCTGGGAGAAATGAGATTTGATCTGCAAATTACCTTGTAAACTACATCTGAAAGGTGCTAAAGAAGCACCCTTACAGGGATTATTAATGCTCAGAAATAAAATGAAATTTTGGATGCTAAGTAACTAAACAAAACCCAAAGACAGGTATTAAAGCCATTCTGGAAAGGCTATAAATCAGTTGCAGGCAATAGGTTGGAACAGAGTGTGGAAGTGCTGGAAACACATCTGTCATCAGGGAAGCTGCAGCAGCCTCGTTTCCTGACTGCAGAGGGAGAAGCTTTGATCACAGCTCTCGCTGAAACACTAATTTCCTAAAAGCTGACTTAAAAGCCAGCATAAACTTTGAAAAAGAATGGGAGTATATTACATTGAAATCTTGCTTTAAATGTTGATTTTCTTTCTTTCTTAGTAATATGCATTTTAATAAAAGTAATTTATGGCCCCTAGGATTTTGATTCCGTAACTTGATTTCATCCTTTTCTTCTTGCTTACCTGTCAACCTCATTTCATCAACTCTTTAATGTAACATTTCTTTCATTAGTGAACAGTGACAAACACTGGGGAACTGGAACTGCTGGGGTTGGATTACATAGTGCTGTAAATCAGGTCAAAACACTACTTGGATACATAGAAGAAATTCTGCTTGTCAGGTGGGTATTTACCCTGATGCTTTAATTCAGGTCAGTGGTAAGCTTTTAAGGTAATCTCTCATTCACTGCACTGGGGTTCTTGGAGTGCACAAAGTGGATTTCTGCAGCGTGCAACGAAGTCAGAAGAGACACTCCAGGAGTTCACCTAATCTGGCTGCTAATGGACACTTAGCCCATTTAAACCCAGCCTGGGCTAGTCTGAAATAGCTGCCCCAAAATTCAGGGCCCACAGCTGATAGTTCAGTTACTGCTGTTAGCTTGCTGGTGACCATCAGGCTGGGAAAGAGTGACCTGGTGTGTTAACCAAGCTAGAAACACATGAAACAAAATGAAAAACCACTTGCATTTATCAGGGTTTGTTCACCCAGAGTTTGAATGTTGTTTGGCTCTGATAGTGTGTTAGGATAAGGAAATGAATGCTTGAAATAGTGACCTCCTCCTCAGCAGAAAAATGGAATAACCAGAGATGCTCTGTGGGAGAAGGGCAGTGATGTACAGGGGTGTTAAACAAAGCTGCTTGATTTGGTCCTTGGAGGTCAGGAAGGGTTCAAGGGAAAGAACCCCTCTGTGGGTTGGGTTTGTGTCCAGCACTTCTAGATTTGGCTGTGGGGTCTGTGTTTTGGGTTTTGTTTTACCGTCCTCAAAAGACAATGATGAGAGGTATTAGGATCTATTGTTTTGAACTGAGATTTCTAAATCTGCAGAAGGAATTATCTCCTGGATATTGTCTCCGACTCAGGACAGTGTAACATTCTGGCTGATGGTGCTAAGTGTTTCATCTCTTATCAGGATGTCAGATCTACTACAGCAAGTACATATCTTCTGGGTTTGAATACGTGTGAATCCCTGATAATTCTACAAGGGAATAAAGTGTAGGAGAATCCGTGTTAAGTGACATCTCATGTCTGCCTTTCAGTTAGTTAAAGCAAATAATGGGCTGAATAAGGAACAGATGTAAGCTCAGATATGCTGTGTAAGTACTTTCAGTGCTTTTTCAGTGGTGCCAGGTGCGTGAATATGGGAAAGATCTGAACAATACCCATGCAGGTTAGCTGCTATCATATCCTGATATCAGATCTCCAGAACAGGACTGAGAGCAGAACAGCTTATTTATCCCTGAAGAATTCTATCCAGAATTTCAGTCTTCCAGTGCTGACGAACTACTGTCACTGAAGAGTTTAGAATTTCTCTAAAATCACTTGGTGGCCCTGCCTGGGAGCCTCTTCCCCCTTCCTGACAATTTTCCTTCTGCAGGTGTGGACATTGGAAACTACTGATTCTGCAGGAGCAAAATTTCTGTGCTAACCTGAAAATCTGGCCATGCCTTCGATATTCAGGATTTCCTTATTTATCATCCTAGGTGAGATGTGCAGAACAGCTGAACCTCTACTGTGTCTTAACAGATCACCTGGATTTCTGAAAAGGTGCTGAAATTCAGAATACTTTGAGTTCACTTTACCCTCCTCCCCCGTGAACAGACACAAAGGCTGTTTTATGCAAAGAAGGCCCTTGCTCTGGGTTTGTCTTTAGGGTTTGCATTCCAGTTGGATTGCTGCTAAATAGTCCTTCCTTTCTTTGGTTCTGGCCTGGGAGAGAGGTTTGTTGATAAGTTAAGCAGTAGCTGTGTAAGCTTTATTTTTACTTAGCTGTGTTATTTCGTTCTTATGATCGTTGCAATCTCCTGCCGTCTGGGGGCTTCTGGACCTGCTTCAATAAATCCTATTCGCTTTTCCTGTTGCTCTGAGGATTTTTGCAAAGGGAAGGGGAAGTGGATGGTTTATGCAGTGGACTCCAGGCTGCCGAGGGAGCATTAGATATATTTTACTTGTTTGTTCTTAGGTAAAATTGTCATAGCAGGCTGCCACAGATGACAGCCAAGGAAGAAACTGGTGACTTTTCTTAATCAACAAACTGACACAATGTGAAAGGGAGCTGCTAATCCCCTTCCTGCTTTTCCACAGCAGAGCAGCATTCCTGACTTCTAGAACTGTGTGTGTGCTCTTGGGTGGATCAAAATGCCAGGAACCATCCTTGAAAGCACTAAATGGTGCCTGCTGAGAATGCCACCTTCCAGAGGTACCATCACCACACACTGCAGTGCAGGGAAGCTTCCAGGAGAGCCACTTGTGTGCTGTGGTCATGAGCTTCTAGAAAGTTCTTGCAGCAGAGGCCTTTCTTGAAGAAGCCACCTCTTTCCACTCACACATTGCATGTGTGGCTTTTGTAAAGTGCTTGCACGGTTCTTAGGAGTCCTTATTTATAAGTTTCTGTGTGAAACCCCAACGTTTTATGCAGCAATTTTCTCTCCCAAGAGACTGTGAAATGACTCAGCCCAGCAGCCCTCTGTGATTCCAGCATCTGTATTTAGGAGCTAGAGGATGTGTGTGATGCAACATTTCATTTTACTTTTTGGTTTATAGACTTATTTTCACTTGACACGTTACTCATCCCTTCCCCTCTGTAAACACATCACTGGTGTAGATCTCCTCAGGCAAGTTTTTACTCTCTTTGCTCTTTTGCCCTGCTGATGGTCCTGCTCAAGTATTCTGTGACCTTATGGTCACCTTTGGTCTAGCTGGCACATCATCATTGTATCAGCAATTCTCATTTTCCAAATTGCCACGTCTAATAATAGTGGGTTTGAGATTCAGCATTGTCAACTTTGACTGTTCCCTTGACCTCCTCATTTTCCTGGGAGGTTTCTGGGATTGCTGTATAAGGAGAGAATATATTAAAAGAAATGCAAGTGGCATTTATTACTCCTCTGATGAATCTTCATTTGTAAATGCTGGTTAATGGGGATGTAGCTGCTGTCCAATGTTGTCTCAGTTAGCTGGTGCAGTGTGTGCCAAACAGATCTGTGCCTTTCCTGCTGCACTGCAAAATAACTCACATTTGCTCTCAGGAGTGAGAAACAAGCTGTCCTTACCCCTTTAGAGTAATAACCCATTCCGTATGCAGGTGGATTAGTTCGCGTGCTTGGCTTAAAGAAACCTTTTTGAAAGAATTTTGGGCCTTTTTTTTTTTTAAATGTAGGTATTCTAGGCATTCTCTAAGTGCTCTTACAACCTCCTGATGTGGTGCTGATGCTTACTTAGAGAGCCACAAGTGACACAGCTTCAGCTTCAGCAGGTCCACAAGAATGATAAACAGCAGCCAGGTGTACTGATTCCTAATGAGAAATATTAACTGAATGGAAGTGAGTGTTCCACATTTGATGGCAAGGCCAGATCCCAGATCTGGAGTTGTCTGTTTGCCTTCGTGCTTCTATTTGGAGCAATTAATCATCTAACTGATGTCTTGTTTCTTGTCTGAAAAAGCTACACTTTGCACAACTCTAACCAAGACAATTTCAGAAATCTTATTAGGAGCATCATTTGTGTCCCCTTATATTTGGATCTCAAATATTACCTGAACATGTCTTCTTTTTTTTCAGTGGCAGAGAAGTGAGTGATTGCAGAATTGAGCACCCCATGAAGATCTGTCTTACGTCAGTCTGTGCAGCTCTTTAACAACATCCTCTCTTCCTTACCCAGCACCTGCACATGACAGGCAAAGGGACCCCAATTTCTTTGTCCTTTCTGTGTTCATGCTCATGCTGATATCATCTACAAACAGGTTTCACTGTATGTGTAGGGCCAGAGAATCAATAATTGATCACAAGCCCAGAGACACCTGCTGATGGTCTATTTATAAATCCAGTCCATATTGAGTGGGGATAAAAGTTTTATACATGCAAATACTCACTTTCCTTCTAAGTGAGGTAAAGCTGTTTCCACCTCAAAGGATGAAAATCCTGGGAGTGTTGGTGGAATTGAGCCCATCTTTTAATGATCCTATCAGCAGAGTTGCCAGGCTGACATTTGAACATCTGAACAGCGTAGTGCTGCATTACCCCCTCTCCCAAATGGATTGCTTACCCAAGCCTTGAGCAACACCCTGGCTACATTAATTCAACTGTCCCTGGAGTGCTTCCAGCAGAGACAATTCGCTGGTAACAACTGAGTAAAAGCTTCCCTTCCAGGATTTTAACTGAGGATTTTAACTGGCACGTTGTGCTCTCCCTGGGGTACGTCGTGGTGGCAGCTGTAGCCTGGGCTGCACCCAAAGACTGTGGAAAGGTCAAGACCTGCTCTGGTGAGACCCCACTTGGGTGTTGCATCCAGCTCTGGATGCAGCTCTGTTTCTGGGCTGATTTTATCAAGGTGGAGCAGCATTCCCACCTTCAAAGTGTTGATATCACCCCTGCCCACAGCTCTCGAAGACAGGGCTGGCTGGTTACTGGTGCTGCAGAAAGGCTGGGTATGGCTGTGGCTGGGTTAAACTCTTGCTGGCATTCAGGCAACTTGAATGATCTCTTTATTATTACTATCCTAAGCTCTGCCTATGACTAATATGACCTGAAGGCAGTGCACCTGTTAGGACAAGGAGAAAGCCAGAAAAACAGCTTCTCCTCAGAACACATTTCCCTTCAAGAAGGCTGGGATTAAATCCAGCTTTCAAACTTTATGGATAATGCTCCTGCCTGATTTGTCATTTGTATCTCTGCCATTTCTATTGGCAGAGCATCAGGTCTGAAAGAGCCTCTGACCCAAGAAATGCATGAATTATTTAAGAAATGAGCTAATTTTCTTTGGGCATTGTAATAGATCAAAACATGATAGCAGCACAGAGGACTGTTTTCTAGAATTCCATTCAACTATCCTTAAAACATTTTAAATATATTTGCATTATGGTCAATTAAAAGGAGCTGAAACAATGCTAATAGTGGATTTCTTATTACTAATGCTTTTAAAGTTCCTAGATTTGTGCTTCATGCTTGAGGGTAAAGCCCCACCTCTAACTAATGAGAGCTAAGAAGAAGCTTCCCTGTGGGCAGATTATTCCATAACTGCTGCATGGCTGCTGGCTTGTCTCCCCAGCTCAGGAAGGGCTATCATCCTGCCAAAGCCTCTTCCAACCTCTTCCCTTAGGGCATTGTTTATTAATTCAGACAAAAAACCTCTGAGGATAAGGCAAAGCAAAGCTGCTCCTTGAGCACCACAGCCTTTGTTCCATGCCCTCTGCTTTATCTCCTCTGCAGCTGGAGGGGAAAGCTCTTTAGTGCATGTTCTCATCTCAATCTCTCCAGGTTTTATTCGAGCATCAACCATTCTCTTTCCATCTGGATCTCCAAACTGCAGGGTTGGGCTTGGCTGGAGTGGGCAGGATCCTGGACAGACAGCCCCTCCATCTGGGCTAATACACCAATTTCAGTGTTTCTTTTTAAATTATCAGCCATAATAATGAAATGAATACAATAATGTGGGCATGAAATTGCTTCAGAGATGATTCAGCAAAAGGAGAGATGTCTCTGTGTATCCAAAGCCTTGTTCAGAGCCATTGTCACCCATGGCTGTGACAATGCTCTTGGTGGTCCAGCACACCATCCCATGGGAGCAGCGTGGCTGCTCTTCCAACCCACAAATACAATGCCTAGAAACCTATTTTGGTACCATTTTTGGAATGAATTGTTTGACATGTAGCTTGTCTCCAACTAGGGTTCACATTTATAGCAGCTGCTCATCTCTAAAGCTATAAAGAAAAAGACTGCATTCTAATTAAATTATATAAATAATTTTATTTTTTTATAAGGGCCGCTTCAAATCTCTAACTAAAAAAATCTTTACAGACATCATGTGATTTAGTTTTAACACAAATGGGATGTTAAATACATTTTTTTCCAATTTCTTTTTTATTTTGGAAAACTTAAAGAAATCAGTAATTGGCTCTTTAATAGAGCTGAAACTGTTGATTCCTAACCTGATTTCAAAGCATGTTTGAATACAGAGAGCAATTCAAAAATTCTTGCGAGCAGCAGTTTTAGTAGCTGCCATAGCAACAAGTAGAGTATCCAAGCCCTTGCTCCCCATTGGGGGCTGGAAATTCCTGGAAAGGACACGATCTACAGACATTTCGAGTGAGTTTTGCAAACACGACTTGCACTGTGACAATCCCTGGAAGAGCAACCCCAATTTTAACCTGGAAATCAGGGAGACATCAGGCATCTAGAGATGGCAGCACTAACTGAGAATAACAGGGAAACTTTGAAAAATTAAATGTTATATGGGTTTTAACGCAATTTGTGTAGTTTTCATGCAATGACCTGCATAATTTCTAGTATTTTCTAGTTTAGTCTTTTTCTGTATGTTCTTGTCTCTTCTATCTGTGCATTTTCCTGCTGATTGGAATCCTTCATCTCTATTCAGTTACCTGTGTCAAGAAAGAAGGAATTTTATCTTTTTAATGCTGTCACTGCCATGTTGCTCTGTCCTTATGGTAATGCAGGAGGGACTGAGGGCAGAGCTCTGAACAAGCTGCATACCCTGAAAAGAGGAGAGTTTGAGATGTTCTGCTGCTTCTGGCACCTTTGAACTTCTTCAGCCTCCTGGAAGCCAAACAGAGCTGAATTTCAGAGCTGCCCTTATCTTAACAATAAGCCAAATCAGAACTCGAGATCTTAATTAACATTTCTACATTTCGAGTTACTTTTGTGAACACAATAGAGCTGATTATTACTGAAAGCCTCCTCAAAAGAAGTTAAATTAATCTGATAAATCAATGTGGCCAATGCAGATAAGTCCGGTGGAGCATTTTCAAGCTGCACCAAGATCTGTCAAAAAGAGTAATGGATAGATCAGATTTCCAAAAGTACACATTTTGGAGGCAGAGAGGAGTAAGATAAATGACACACACCAACTTCATTAACTTGCATGCTGGGGAACATGAGGCTGCAAACATGAAATTAAACTGGGTCTGCAGAAGCAACTCAAAGACAGTAATGGAGAATGCAGAAACTGCTGCGAGTGACAACTCCAGAAACAGATGGCAAAGAAGGGGAAGGGATGAACAGGAGCAATGGTGTGACATTTGTGCTCCTTTGGATGTAATAATAATAATAATAATAATAATAATAATAATAATAATAGCCTTGCAGCGAATGAAATTCCCTCTCCTTCCTCATCCAAGCACGTTGAAGATCATTTGGTAAATTCATCATAAAGTGAGGAATTGCAAAGGCCTCAGGCTGTGGCTAATGCAGAAGGTTACAAAGTGAGCAAAGAGAGCTGCTGAGTGCCTGTAGAAAGCACTGGAGTTTCCAGGGAAGGTTCTTACACTCTAGAGGAAAACTTTGCATCTTATTGTTGTTTAAGATCATCTTTTCACCATGCCAGGACTCTGCTGATAGGTTTTGGATGCCAGGGATATATGAATGGAAATGTGAGATAGAGTAGCTATGTTTATCATAAAGTGGAAGTGATGAGTTTCCACTGATAAAAAATACATTATTTCTCTTTCTTATGTATGAAGCCACAGAAGCAAACAGAGAAGGGTTATGTACACAGAAGTGTAAAAAAAAAAATTCCCCAAAAAAGCCTAGCCTGAAATTAAGAGGGAGAAGGAGGGTATACCTAGAGCCAAGAAAAAAAGGAAATTGCAAGGTATTAGAGGAAAGCTGGAGTTGCCCTCCCAACAGGCTCTGACTTGGGGATTGAGTCCCTGACCTCCACCAGCACCAAATGTCAGGCCAGAGTGGCCTTTTCAATATTCTCATAAGCCTTTCTGACATGAAAGGATGGCAGATAGGCTGGAAAGGACTTGAATTAACACAGGAGGTGCAGTTTGCTCACAGTGCTGGCCCTGTGCATCGTTTGGGGCACTATTCTAGCATTTCCCTTGTTGGACCCCACATCTCTCAGCTCCTGCCCTCAGCTGCCTCCTCCTCGATGGCCCCCAGGAGTGGCTGTGTGATTTATAACAGATAAATGTGGTCAGATTGGAAAATTTGTTCAATTTTTATTCTTTGTCGATTCTCTGACCCCACAGACTCTCAGCTGAACTTGGAGCAGGGAGCATCAGAAATCTCTCAGGGGTCTCAAGATAACCAGTCCAAAGCATTTGTGTTTGGATCAGATTAACATCCACATAAACCTTTGGAAAGTCAGCTCTCACTGTTCCCTTAGGGTCCAACCAACCATGCCTGCTAGCTTTATGGAATATTCTGGTGATTTAGGATAATAAAAGATATTTCAGAGGAACCTCAGGAACTGTTGCACAGAGAAATCCTCAGACTTGGATCTAAATGAGAAGAAACTGCATCCTTTGCAAGGCGTGCTCATGTTTCTCTCTTTGGAGTTAGAGGACAGGGAATGAGAATAGGTAACTTGTTTACAAGGTTTTCTTCTCTTTCAACTCTCTGAGCAATTTATGTCACCTTTTTTCATGGGAGATACTGAGACAGACTTGCCAGCTCGAGCTGAAAGATAAAATAAAACAGATGAAGGGGGTGGAGGAGGGAAATTGTTCCAGGATTTTTTTTTTCCAGTTCTGTACAACAATATAAAAAGTGGGTTACGAACTAAAATATTGAATCACAATTCTTCAGGCAGTTTTATTCTTAAATCATAGTCTTGTCAAGTCTGTGTTTGATATGGTTTAATTAATGCTTCCCTTATGTTGTGTTTGATTTTGATGTGTGTGTGATAGATTCGCACGGGCTCAGGTGATCAAAACCAGGCATTTGTCAGTGTCAGAGCCTGTGCTAAAGCCTCGGTTGGCTCCGTGCACACCCTGGATGAGGAAGGTGGCAATGGGTTATTAGAGGAACCAGAAGCAGCTATTAAGAAATCACCTACAGTAAATGAAGCCAATCCTGTTTTCATTAAGCTGCGCGGAAACTGGGATCAAATGAGTTTGGCAAGGGAAGTCAAACCGAGTATGACATGCCCCCGACACGACAGAGGGCTCTTCACAGCCTGGAGCTTTGCATTTGTTAGCAAGGTTTGCTCACTCTTCCAGTGCAAAACCCCTCATTTTCAGCAATCATCAGCTGAAGGTCCTTGTTTTTAGTGAGACAATATTTGCAAACACCTTTATTGTTTGAGACAATCCAAAAGGAAGGAAAGGAGATGGAGCATGTAATTGTTCTCTTAGGGCTGGTGGTGGGATGCTGTTTACTGCACACGTAGTTAGGAAGGAAGCTCAGAAGTCTTGTGGTTGGGATTTGCTCACAGATGGAACTGGCAGTGACAGCAGAGCCTGGGATCAGTTTCAGCCAGCAATGACTCTTTTTCTCCTGTTTCCCTGGGTAACCTCCTCAATCAGTTAGGATGCACCGTGGTGTGTCACCTTCCGCTCCTGGCTCGCTCCTTGTGATGTTTCAAGCATCCTCAATGCTCTTAATTTCCTTAAGTGTTAAGGAAAGTAATACCTGGTATCTGTAAGGTAGTGCTTGATGGGATAAAGTGCTTTGATAAGCCCTTAATTATAAGGATTCTTATAATATGTTGACTTCCCTTCCCAGCAATAGTGGGATGTTTCTACCACGAGGCCTTCTCAGCACTGTCACTTGACATAATTCTGCTGATTTCATTAACTCTCGCTGATTTTTTTTTTTCTTTTCTTTCTGCAAGTCGATCACAACGATTGATTGACTGGGAAAATAGGTTTTATCATCCTTAGTCTCTAAATGGAATAGTTGTAGCAGCTGGATTAGGTTAATCCTGGCAGTATCCGCCTTTGGCTGATTTCCACTGCTGAACGGAGCCGCCCCCTCCGCGCCCCTGCGAATTAGGGGATTAAGAGAAGAGGTGCTTAAGCTTAGCCCTTGATTGACACGTGGTTATGCAAATTGGCATGGAAAATGTGAGATTCCTACAATCTAGCTGGAATATTAGAGATATCCTCAACGCGAGAGCATAACAAAACCAGCAACACACAGTGAAAGCAAGGCACACTTACAGGAAATTCAGGATCTGGAGCCCATTTTCAACTCCTGAAATCTTGTAACCTTGAGATCCGTGTGCCCCCTGAGCAGCTGGAAGGAAAGGAGTATGTTTTGAACAGGCAGGAGGCAGTAACTCCTGTGATGTATCCAAATGTTTGATAAACCCTCTCCTTTCCACACAGACATGGGAGGTGAAAGACACAACAAAATGACTCTGTCGTCTACCATGGGCTGCAAGGGAGACTCACTGTGTGATTAAATAATGAATAAAATAGCATTGCAAATGATAATGTTATATTGTAAATAATTCCATTTGTTTACCCTACTGTGGCATTGAAGTTCATCTCCCTTGGAGAATTCTCTGACTTTTGATGCTGTTTTGCTTTGCATACGCTTGATTTTTTTTTTCTTGCTTTCCACTGAACCTTCATAAAGGTTCAGGAACTGACAGGACTAAGTGAATAATTCACAGCAAAAAAATTTTGGGATGAATTTAGCATCTTTATTTCTGTAAAAATAGCCCTACACACATTCTGTATGTTTTGCACTAATTTATTGTTACATCAGTTTTAAGTATGAATTCCCCTCAAGCCACCATCACTCCTTCTATTTTTATGAATAGCATATAAACTCTACTCTGCAAATAGCTGGGTTTAGAAATTAGTTTATTTGTGACTGAAGAAATGTGTATTGCTTTTGTTCCCTGCATGGATGGCTACGGTATTGCTACTGGTACAAATATGTCCCAACATGATGTTTGGCAATGTGAATATCAATTTTTAAGTTCATTTTTAAATTCATATTTAAACTACTCAAGTCTGATGTCTCAAATGCTTTAGAAGGGGAACACAAGACAACCAAAAGACATCTTCTATATTTTCCTCTAGAGAAATCATATGGAGGAATATATTTTAAAGAAGAAATAGTGCAATTACTATTAGTATTATTTGCTTGACTTCTACCTTGGACAGCAGTATTTTTTTTTTTTTTTGGAGATGACTCCTGCATAAAAATACAAAATTATTCTTTCAGTGGATGAAGGGTGTGGGCATGTATATTGTGGTTATAGATCCAGACTAATGTTTACCCCAGAATGCTAATCCAAAGTTTGGAGTTTAGTGCATGTAGTGGATGTTCACTGATTCAATGCATTTTAGTGGGAAGTGTCTCAGAAATCCCTTTTAACTTACTGTAGGTATCTCTGTATGCATCTGTGTGAATCTGAAGGATGAAAAGTCAGGTCAAAGTACCTGATCTACCTCCAGACAGTGCCACTGGTCAAACAGCAGCTGCTTCACTTCAACTCTCTGACAAAATGGGGGTAATGACATTTGAATGAAGCTTCATGAGATCCATGGATGGGATGCTGAAGTAAAAACCCTCCAGTATGAAATTCAGAATATTTATCTCTGCATAGAGAATCGCGGTATTCCTGGGCATGTATTTGATTAAGTACTTCTGTCATGACCAAAACAGAGTCCTGAGGTTTCTGTTTTGTTATTTTTGGGTTTTTTTAGGTGCCACCAGAAGATGCCTATCCTACCTGAGAAAGCCAGGAGTTTCCTAAAGTCATTAAAAAGAAGGAAAAAAACCACCCAGGCAGCAATGAAGGATGATGACAAGACAAATCAAACTTTAGGGCAGAGACAAAAGTTTGTGAGATGTTTGCATTGATCCTCATCTGGAAGTTCCGTGTTAGGAAGTTTTGAAGAATCAGGGGAGAACTGAAGTACATCAGTGAAGGTGGGTTTGGTTTCCTCATAGGAATTTTGGGTTGAGTAGATGCTACAGCCTGAGCTGTTCTCAGACACATCTGATGGGACTTTGAGCAACCCCACCTAGGGAGAGGCACATGGCAGGGGGTGGAATGAGGACATCTCTAAGGTCCTTTCCAACCCAAACCATTCTGGGGCTCTGGGACTCTGTGAAGCTGTGTACTTCCTGCAGCTCAGATGCCTTTGGAATTCCTGGCTCGGGAGCCCTTTGCATGGCATCGCAGGCGGCGTTTTGTTTCCAAGCCCAGAAGGATGGGACTCGTGTAAACAGCTGCTAATTTGCTCTGCTCGGAGTACACAAGCTGAACCCTCTGTACGCACAGAGACCTCGGTATCAACGTCAAGATGTGAAGGCAGAGTAGTTTTTTGTTCGTGTTCCATTCCTGTATGAAACTTTTTGAGTAACAATTAAAGGAGGGCTCTGAGATGAGCTGAATAATGGTGAAACAAAGGTACCCGCGGCGTGCTGCCTGCTCCCCTGTTGTCTTAGAGCAGCGTCTGCTGTAGCTGCTGGGTACTGTGGCAGGGAAATCTCCTCCTCATTTCCATTTCAAACTCTGCCTGCTCTGAGATGAGGATAATCAGTCCCTCACTGCAGTTGTGCACTGCAGCATCTTCGCCTCCTGCTCCCTCTCCCGGGGCTCGCTCCTTTGCCGGCCCAGCTGTTCGCGGCACTCTGCTCCCCAGCTGACTCCCAGGCACTGGAGCTCCCCGGCTCTGTGGGAGCCCTCCAGCATCCACGGGCACTTATCTGGCTTTTCTGCTCACACATCTGTGCTTAAGGAATGGAAATTATTGTCACTTGCATAGAGATTTCTTTCAGTGATCTTTTGCAAGCATTCCCCCGTACTGTATCTCTTTGTTCGGATGGGGTTGCAGAGAAGGATTTGTACATCCATGCTCTTGGTGCATTAATTCCCAAAGCCCAGGGAGTCAATCATTCTAACAGCAAGCTCTTCAACCCAACTGATCATCCCGTGTAATCTCTGGCAAGTAGTTTTGCTAAAAGCAGGGAGGAATCTGTTCTGGAGTTGGAACTAAACCTCCATCTCTCACATCCCACTTGGCATTGGGACCACAAGCCCACACCTGCGGCTTTATTCATTGTTATGTGAGCCTGGCAGATCTTCTGCCAAATTCTGCTCTCCAAAATCAGGCAAGAAGACCTCAGGAAGGAAATTATTGGGGTCTAGAAATCAGAGACACCATAACTTAACACCAGAAAGATGCAGGGCCTGAGATTTGACACATGTTTTTGCCAAGAGTTGTATTCCTCACACAGATGTGGTGGGTGGGAATGGACTGGGCTGACGGACTGCAGGTTCAGGGCTGCTTTAGAGGTCTGGTTCCTCTCCTCATCCTCACCCAAATCCCAGGAAAGAAAGTGAATGAAAGAAACTCAGTGTTAGAAGGGCAGTCAGGGTATATCTCAATCACATAATCAATAGGATATTTGACAGCTTTATTCATCTTTTATCACCCACGAGTTAAGGGTAACAAAATGTCCGAGGCAGCCATTACCAAACAGCTCAAGGTTTGCATCAGAAGAAACCCATTAAGCAGGAGGAGCTGTTACTCCTGCAATAAATACATGACACAGGAGAGCAGGTAAGAGATTGGGGCCAGAAAAAGTGGTTTAGTCAAATGTGTCAGGTCACAGTGACAAAAGGTTAACGGGCTGTCACATGGCACACGCCCACGAGTTTTGCAACTATTAGCACCTCCAACAAGGCTTCCTCTGCCATGAGGTACAATAACCACAGATGCCTTAATGATCTTACATATGAAGGAATATGTAAAGCAGCTTAAGTCTCATTCTCTGGCTATTACAAGCTTGATCTCCTAGAATTAGACAGAAACTTTAATCGCTGCTGTGGTTTGCGAGCTCACGTGTGAATTTCTTCCTTGCCAGGGATTAATTCGGCTGTTTGATGACATGTCATTGAAAGAGTGGACAAGGAAGAGCAAGAAATATATCTGTGCCCAGACTGTAATTCTCCTTCCTGAGCACTGCCCAGCAGGCCAGGCACCTATTGACAGAGCCGGCTCAGGTCAGAGCTTGCCAGAGAAACACTTAACATCCATCTATGACAGCAAGGCAAGTTGGATCTACCGTGGCTATAAGCTGTCTCTCAGAAGTATTTCTGCCTTCAAAGTCCTTCTCTAGCCATCAGGAGCAGACACCTTCCTGCACAGGGGAGACAGCAGCCAGGAACAAACCTTTTGTGGGATAGCCAGGGAGAATCCCAAGGAGGAGAAGGCAGCAGGGGAAGGAAGGCAGATGCCACATCCCACTGGCCCACAACGGATGTGAGGGAACAACCTTCGCTGCCCCAGCGCACTGAATGTCCCCAGCACACGCGAATGTCCCCAGGCCGCCGCCTGTTGCCTGCTCACGGCTGGGCAGGGATGCTGCTGCCCGGCCTGGCCGAGGGCTCAGGGGTCCCACTGCCCACTGCAGCCCCCCTGGCCGTGCAGCCGGGAGTGATGGCCGGCACAGCCCCGCTCCAGCCGCCCCTGGGAGCGCTGGAAGAGCTTCCTCGGCTGCCTGCAGCAGGAGGGACGGGCACACGGGCGAGCCGGCAGCCGGGCCGTGCTGAGAGGTGCTGCCGGGCCCGCTGGATTTTAGGCGGCGGGCAGCGGGTTGGAAGCCGCGTCACCTCGCAGCGGGCGAGTGCAGAAGGAAGGAGAAGGAGCCCGGGGCTGGAGCTGGCGGAGGGGGGCCCGGAGCTGCCGGAGGGGGGTCCCCGCCGGGCACCGCCCCCTGCCCGCGGCCCGGGGGCCCCTCTGGCCGCTGTTGGGGGGCTGCGCTAGCGCGGGGGCTGCGGGGACCGGCGCTGCCGCCGCGGGCCCAGAGCCGCCCCCGCCCGCGCAGGCTCCGCGCCAGCAGAGCGCCGCAGCCAGCCAAGCACCGGGGCGCGCATCCCGCCCGCCGCCACAGGAGGAGGAGGATGAAGATGAGGATGAGGATGAGCGGGGCGCTGCGGGGAGCGGCGCCGGCTGCAGGTAGGAGGAGGCGGAGGGGAACCGCGGGGGGAGCCGCCCCAGCGCCGCCGCCACCGCCGTGCGCCGAGCGGGTCCCGGCGCCCCGTTGAGCTCGGCCGAGTTGAGCGCAAAGTTTTTCCGCCGGGAGGGAGGCGCTGGCGCGGCGGAGCCGGCGAGGAGGCGGGGAGGGATGCTCGGGCAGCGCGGTGCCGCCTCGTCTGCCGGGCAGCCCTGCGCGGCTGGGACGTGCGAGCGGGGATGCGAGCGGCGGCTCGCCCGCAGGAGCCGCGCTTCGGGGCCGTGCGCGGGGATTTAACACTGCCAGAGCCGGGCAACTTAGAGCCGTAGTGAGCATCTCCGAGCCGTGCTGGGAATGAACGTGAGACACCGCTTGCTTTCCTATTTGTGTGTGTGGCTGTGTGTGTGAGACTCTTTAGCGGGGTTTTCTCGCCATCCACCTCTGCGTGCCAGCCGGGAAGGGGCAACTTGAATCAGCTGTCCTCTCTTGGTTTAATATTTACAGCCCGAATAAATATTTTGTTGCTCTTCTGCCTTTTTCTCGACGCCTTCTTGTAGTGGAGATGATTAATCAGGGAGGTTAGTGGCCAATTAGGCATAACCTTGTAGAAAAATAATTATGTGAGGATATATGGGGTTTTACTAGTGGTGTGATACAGAATACACCCAGATCTTGGTTGCTGCTTCCCCATGTGTGCAGATTCAGTGTGTTCTTGAATTTGAATGGAAATGAAAGTGTAATGACAAATATGTTACTTCCAGGGGAAGACTATTATTTTCCTTGCCAGTGAAATATACAGCAGCTTCAAAGTAAAATGTGCATGTCTGGGCATATAGAAAGGGGTTCTCTTTTGCTGGTCAGTCACTAAATGTTTTTCTCCCTTTTAAATATGGTTTTTCTAGTGGTGCTGGTTGCTTTGAATGTTTGGTTTGCAGAATGAATTTCATTTCAGTGCCCTCTGAGTCTCATGAGAAGAAGTGCACTGCTGTGTCTTCTGAGGCTGGTTGTTTTAACTGATCTTGTTAAATAATGCTATTATTAAATGATGGCAAATTGAAGCAAATGTGTTTTTCATTGCCCACAAGTTGTGGTTCTGAGCTAAATTTCTTTTTATGGCTGGAGAGGCTCTTGCACTGCAGTATTACAATACAGCCATATTAAAAAGGTCCTTGGAGCAAATAACCCTCTAATGCTGCAGCTACATTTTCAGTAGACTTCAGTAGTTCTGTGGGAAGTGATTATGTTGGATTTAAGGAATCTGGGCTGAATTGATTGTGCTTTTTTTTAATTGTGGTGTTAAACTGCTTGTAGACCTTCATGTGAGTGGTAAATCTAAACCCAAAATGTAAAGAAGCAAAGCTCCAAACCCAAGGCTTTATTTGTGATAAATTTTTTTTTGTAACAGGTTTTTCTGTATTTTTTCCCTTCCTTCTCCCTTCAATTGGCTGAAATACCTTTCCTTAGCCAAGCAGAGTGCAGTGGTGGATGATACCATCATTCTCCTCTGTGTATGGTTTACTCTATCTCTGATGCTGCAAGGAATGAATGCAAGCAAGACTAGAGATAAAAGGTAAAGAAGATTCCTGAGCTTGATGATGTTGGCAAATTGATTGATTAAGGTTTGCTCTGAGGAACTCCACTAGGTTCTAGGTGGTTTCTTTGGGATGCCATGGTGGAAGCACAGGTCAGCACCTATCCTTCAGTGATTTCACACCAAATTCTCTGGTGTGTGCTTGGCAGGTGTGAAAAGCAGGCGTGGAACTGAGCTTCTGATGTCAATATTTGGTGCTAAAAAATTAATTTTGAGCAGAAGACAAGCAGGTTGGTTACTTCTCTTTAACTACGGCTCTTCATTACTGGTTTTTGTTTGCTCTAGTAAACAAACACATAGCTCTTAAAATTGAATTAAGTGTAGAAACTGCTTGAACCAGAGAGGGGAGACAGACTAATAAATAAAGAATTAAGCGACTGTGCCACTGACTGGCTGATTGCAGCTTTGGTCTGATCACTCAAGCAATGCTCCAAGCAAGCTCTCCATGCCCAGCACCCTTTTTTTTGGATTGGAGGATGGCAGTGCTGGGGGTGACTGTGGGGTGATGCCTGCTTGACTGACAGACATTTATTGCAGAGTGGTACCCACTGCTCTGTAATTTTCCCTCTGTAATGATTTTCTCCAGAGAGCTGACAGAGAATTGAAATGTTTAGAGTCAGATTTTTGGAAGGGTTCTTCAAGATGCAGAGAGGAGGGTAGGGAAGTCCATCCATTTTTAGATCTCGCTAATCCCAAGCTTCTGTAGCTCCTGTAGTCATGCTAGTTTTTACTGATTGTCACGGCAGTGGCTGTTTCAGAGCACAGGAGTGCAAACATTGCCACTCCACACAGGGAAATCTTAGAAAGAAATCAAAGTGGGAAGGAGAGTGTGCCTGAAAGAGATCTCTTACTCCAGTCTTTTCTTC
Organism: Brachypodius melanocephalos; assembly: GCA_013398615.1. Classification (NCBI taxonomy): domain Eukaryota; kingdom Metazoa; phylum Chordata; class Aves; order Passeriformes; family Pycnonotidae; genus Brachypodius; species Brachypodius melanocephalos. Next base: position 15,753,705 of record VZSR01000245.1, on the reverse strand, counting down.
AGGTTGTTCGTGAAACCAAGGCAATGGATGAACAGTTGTACACTTTTGAAATTCAGTTTCAGTGAGAGGACTAAACCTTGCATCCTGTGTTTGCTGTAAATGCCGTGTAATCTTGACACTACTTGTCATAAGGATGCAAACCTCAGAGTTGTCCAGCTCAAGCCCATTTCTCCACTGGAGTAAAACCATGGGAGCAAAGGAGTCTGTGGTGGAGGATGGGTGTAATTTTGTAATTTCCCATGTGGATGTCAGCTGTGTGCAAAAGGAGCTCAGCTGGAGTCAAGGCTGGTACCCAGAATGGCAGTAGATGAGAAAAAGGTGTCAGTGATTTCTGGTGATCATCTCTCCCCTTATCAAACTCATGTGTGTGCTGCAGACCAGGAACATGGTCTGTGCTTCTTTAACCACCTGATGCTGACCTGAAATCTCTTTGTGCAGATCCATCTGTGCTCATCAGGAGAGCCTCAGTTATGCTGGTGCCTGATATTCACCCTCTGGTACCATTAATTTCCTCACTCAGTTCCATACCCTTCACCAGGCGTGTTTGCTGCAGAAGTAGGATGCTGTTGGAGGTTTCCCATCCCCCTGTTCCATCCACACTTTGTCAAGGGAATTAAGCATGGTGTTGCAGCCAGCCCAGCGTGGAGCTGATAGACAGAGATCCCTTTACAGTGACACGTCCTACAGGGGGAAAAGGAGGAGGATATTCAGGGGAAAATCCCAGAATGGGTGTATTCCCTGTGTTCCCCATTTTTCTGACTCAACCTGTCTACAATTGCTCTCTCAGATTTTAAAGGATGTCCTTCTGCTTTCAGAACTCTAAAGAAGGAATTAAGTTGTGGTTTCGCGGGTTTATGCTCAACCAGAGATGCAGGAGCAGGCTGGAAGTGAAAGCAAGCCAATCTCAACTGCTGCTAAGAGCTCTTGGAAGGGGGAATGAGAAGTATTCTTTTGAGTAACCTGGATAGCAGGTGGAAATGACCCCATACACAGTGTCTATAAAACAGCGTGTTGGATAAAATGGTCCCATTACAGGAAGTGCAGAGGGCAAAAAACCTAAGCAGTCTTGACAATCATTTTGGGATTGTTCTGCAAGAAAATCAAAGGCTTGTCAGTTTTTGCTTTTATGCTCATAAATCACCTTTGCTCCTCCTGTTTCATAAAATGCACTAGGTCAGGACTTTCCAGTTTGCCTCTACACTATTGTGAGTATTTACAGTAGAATACACACAGCACACAACAGGAGATACATATTTCACAGCAGTTTCATTTTTCATCTGTATGCCAAGTTAAAGAACCTCCAACTTCCCTTTAAAATAGCATGAAGATTTGCAAGCCAGTTAAAAGGGATGAGAATATATTCTGATATTCCTCTTTTATAACCACAGATTGATGCATTCAACAGCCAACTCCTTTGATTCTTCCAACATTTAAACATGAGTGACTTAGTGAAAAAAAAAAACACTGTATGAATATTTACTCCTGTTTTAATGTAGCAGAGCCCTACTGAAGTCAAAGCCAGTGCAGCTGATTCCTCAAGCTGATGATATGGCCCAGCAAAGGACTTTCCTAACTGGCAGGAGGCTGGTTTGGTACCATTCCTTGCAGGGCAATATTTTAGGGGAAAAAAAAAAAAAAGAATCTTACTAACATCAGAGGGATTTCTCATTTGTAAAGTTAAATGCTTCTCAGTGAGAAGTGAGGGGATTACTCCAGCTCAGAGAGTGTTTTCCCTGACTAATATATCCAAAATGTATGTTGGGATTGCCCAGCACTGATAATTCACACACCTCTGGAGTGGAATACAGCAGCCATTCCGGGCTGGAAACATTATGCAGGAGGGGTTTAGGGAAGAGAAATGAAGAAAAACTAATCCAATTGAAACTGCAAGGGGAATTTAGGAAGCAGAATGCAATTATCCGAGTTGGATATTGGCCAGGACGTGTTAGTTAACATTTGTGCTCTTGTGGGGATTTTCATGGGATCTTTAATGACGATGAATGGTCAGGGCTCTATTTTACATCTCATTTGAAAGCCTGAGCTTTCACTTCTTCATGAGGATGAAGTGAATGCTTTGCCTTCCTTCAAGATGGGTTGTTTTAGTCAATCTGCTTTCCTCCCACAGCGTCAGGGCTCTCTGGGAGCACCTGCCTGGCAATTCCACCTGGCCAAGGGTTTTCTTCACCCTGAGCTGCTAAGCCAGAAGGAAATCCCAACACTCAGCATTGCACATCAAAGCCCAATTCCAGTTTGAAAGCTCTTCATGTGGAGAAGATTCCCTACAGTTCAACTGGCCATGGCATTGAATCACAGAATGGGTTGGGTTGAGAGGGACCTTAAAGATGAACTCATTCCAGCCTCCTGCCATGCCATATTTCCCTCCTTCCCTAAGCATGAGGATGCTGGGTTTCTTCCCTGTTTTTTTGAGGACTAATGGATGGAAGAAGTATCAATAGTATCAACTGTCAATAGTAAATGTGATAAATCTTACTGCAACTGGCATTCCAGGAGAAAGGAATTAATGCATAAAATATTTTCTTCTCTGTAATCACGATTTTCCATTTAGCTATCTGAACTGGAATCCTTTGCAAAACAAACAAGCAAACAGGCACTTCTCCTCTGTAAAAAATCAGTGTCTGGTTACAAATGTGGTTTTATATTACTGCTTTTTGGTATTCAGGCAAGGAAAACAGTAGGATGGAAGTTTGCTTCTTGGGGGAGAAGGGGCTTCCTTTTCTTTTGGAGGTTCAGGGATGGTGTGTTTGGTGTGATTCAGTCCAATATTGTTCTGGGAGCTCAGGGGATTGCTCTGTATCCATTGAGTTACCTTTTAATCTGTTTATCAATGTGCTTGCAGACTATCTTAGGGGTCATGAAGCAGTGGCAGATGCTGGGAGATAAAATTAGATATGCATCCAGACTTTACTGTATAATTTTGTTAACAAAAAGAGCAGTGTAGTAGTTGATACTTTTTTTTTTCCCTTTCTTTTGCTTCTGTCCTGAGATTTTGTTTTTCTGCAAGATCTGATCTAGGTAGGCTGTGCTTTTAACCCACACATACCACTGATATTCATGTGCAACACAAATAATTAAAAGATAACAGGGTTATCTCCTAGTAGCAAAGATTTTTGCTGTTTATATAGGAATTTCCTCCAAAACTCTCATGGTAACATCAATGTCAATAATCTAAAATGCTGTTTTAAAATCACTCAAAATATTCATAATGTATGAAGTGATACATTTTGTATCCAAGGATTTTCTTTCTCAATTTTTGTGTCTTTGTGGACATTTTAGGTTGTTTTGTGGTCTATGGAAGGATGGGTAAAGCCAGTATCTACATCCACTCATCCTGAATTTCTGGTTAAAATTACACAGCTGACCACTCTGACTTGCTATGTTGCATTCCCTACAGAATTTGTGGGATTTCACAGGGGTGAGTGCTGGGGAGAGTCTCACCACTCTGTTACTGTCAGGCTTGCTTTAACTTACAGGTGGATCTTAATTATGCTCATCTCCTCTCAGGATGTGAATCCAAAGCCCCACTCTGAGCTTTTCAAGAATGTTCAGAATATGTGGGATATAAAGGGTCAAAAGGAATCATGATCATCGTCCAAAAGCCTCAGAGGAAAACACTTTTTCTCATCTTTTAAAATAACAATGTCTTTGGTCCAAGGCTTCTTGCATAGCTGTGTGAGGCTGGGTTTTGTCCCTCATAAACAGAGTGAACGTGCTTTGGGACCCCCCATGTAAATAAAGTGCCCATTCCATCTGCCTCTTGTAGCTTGACCCACAAAATCACAGCAAATGTTTCCACTGCATGAAAGAATTTGATGAATATATTATGTTGGCCAGGTGTAAAGCTGTGATCTGTGACATTTCATGCCTCGTGTGGGCATTGTGCTGTCATGTGGCACATTGGGCTGCATTAAAAGAGTCTTTGGGGATAAAGAGAGACAATATGGACAGAAGCTGTTGTTAGGCAAAATAAATTATAGAGTAGCTCATCCAGTGTGAGAAGGATTGGGAGTGATGTAGTTTCAAACATTGTTTTTGCGGTAATTGTGCTGTTTGAATTGTGACCTACTTTAATAACATCCTATCGTTTTTAATATTTCTTTATTCATTACATTTTATACACACTCAGGTGGTTTACTGCAAGCTGTGTGGAAATTACAATGAAGGTCAAGTGCTCTCTGTGAGGATAACTTATTACTGAAAATATTAACTGTTGTCATTACTGTTTTCCAACATGAAATTTTATTTGTCTGGCGAATGAAGAGATGATGTTGGGCTTGTGTTAAAGTGTGTGATTACTGTCAGTAGAACAAAGTCCCTCCAGTCACAGTTTTGAGATGTGCATGATCGCTGAGCAAGTCTCACTTTAAATTGATTTATTTTTCCCTACACTCTTAAGCTGGCACAGGCCTTTATCAGAAATATCTTTGAGATCAGGACTGGTTTATACAGATTTAACTTTTAAAAACCTTCAGTAAGCTGAGGCTAAACTGAGATTTGCAGTTTTACCATTGAAATAACCATGCCTTCACTTGGCTTTGCAGCCCTTCAAATGGGCTTAAATTCATGCTTCAAATTACATTAGTTCAGTATTTTTCATGTGGAAAAGGCTTTGGCCCACTGGAGGTCTGTGTAGAGTTGGAGTAAAGCCTTAGTTAGGGTTGAGAGCAGGCTCTCCATAGCCAGTGCTGGGGTCAGTTAAATCACAGGTGCTCCACAGTGGTTTTCCATTAAAAAGACCTTCCAACAGTTGCCCTGCGGTTAGTGGACATGTAATTGTGAATTTTCACTGAGAGTTTGGAAAAATGGGATCAGGACATCACCTTCTCCAATCATAATCCCGCTTGGGTAGAGCAAAAATATTACTTTTCTCAGACCCATGGAAATCCAGGGGAAAAAAGGGAAGCCTTGGAGCATCCTTGCTGTCCTTACTAACATATGTGGGATACCAGTGCATAAATTCTTACACATTATTGAAAGAGAATCATTTTTTTGTAAAGGTCAGCTGTCCACACTGTCTAAAGTGTTTCAGTTTTTATTATGCAGATTTGAGGTTCTTTTAGGAATCCAGTCTAAAATGGGCAGAACGAAGACAGAAGAGTTGCAGTGAATATTCACCCTTTTGGCTGTGGCAGCAGATGAGGGGTTGAAGCTGTACCAGCTTTCTCATTGCATTATCAAAATTCTTGCCTGCTGGTTTGATGTGATGGACTTAGAGGTTTCCTTGGTCCAAGGCCAAGGACATCTCAATTTACAAGTCATGTGTATCTAATTTTCCTTCTGAGCTATGTAATTTGAATTCTCTACAGTTGTGTCTTCTAAGTATAATCTGGAAGAAAAATGGAGTAGGTGGTAAATGTCCTGCTGTTAAAGTTTCTGGACTGCTGTGCTGGGTTTGGGTTGGACATGTAAGTTAGGAAGGCAAGAACTGTTTTATAGAAACAAAAACGAGAGGTTTTTAGCTGAATGTCTGTTTTCTGGGTGCAGTTGAGCTAGGCAAAGCTTTCATGTCAGCCCAGCACAAGAGAAGGTTAGCCCAGGAAAGAGAGGAATTGAATTCTGATAAAGACTTACTAAACTCTGGAGAACTGAATAAGGAATTATCTTTTCCATTTAATGAAGTGAAGGGTGTCACACAGTGTGAGCAGGCAGCAGACACAGGTAGGACAGCTCACACAGGTGATGTTCTGTAGGAAAGCTCAATGCCTTGGGATGCTGAGGGTGCTAAACCTACCACAGACCAAACAATCTCCTGGAAGAGTTTGTGGTGGAGCTGAGGATCCGGACTGGGGGTGACACTGCTTCTGGCACAGGCGTGCCAGGCTCACCAGTGTGATTATGTCAAGATGTGTGTGCTCTTGGTGCCTGCCAGGGAGCCAAGGCTGCTGCACACGGGGCCAGCTGGCCTCTGCTCCCAGCCAGAAGGGATTTCTTACACTGAGGTGAAGAACTCAGCCAAAACTCCAGTGTGGAGCAGTTCATCTCTCCCCTGCTGTCACCCAGGTTTCTCTTGAGTCAAAGCTGTTGGAGTGTGGGACACAGCAGAAGTTGTTTCTAAGAGACAGGCAGCAGTGTTGGAGGAGAGGTGTTATCTTCTAGGAAGGCATCCAGTGTTGCAAAGGTGTAGAAAACGGAGGTAATTGGTTGTGCAGGTGATTTATTTTGCTGTAGTTTAGAGCAGTGACTTGGGTTTAAGGCCTGTTGTTTCCCTTACTCAGTGATAGTTGCTCCACCCTTGGTGTTTGACAGAGTAATGATCTCTGCTGGAGCTGCTGTTCTTATCCAATACTTGTGTTGGATATGTCTGTACTCATCTGTACCTGGCTCTAAAGGCACCCAGCAGCATTTTAAATGTATATATATTTTTTTTAAAAAAAAGAAGTTTAGTAGTAACAATTAGATTCCATTTAGGTCATGTTTGAAGCTTTGCTCCAAGCTCACGGCATGGAAACTCCATTTTTATTGGAAGTGGAGAACCTTGGGTAATTGCTTAACGTGAGGAATTAGGGCTTAAGAAGAACACTAAATATCATGAGACTTGTGATAAAATCTTAAGCACTGTATAAGCCACGAGGGCTGTCAGATTAGGTAATTAGCTTTGATCATTATCAGCTTGAGCCAGATTTGTACAGGTTGCTGGGACATGGAAGGCCACGTGCCCCATTACCAATTCCATGAGCAACTCAGAACCCTTCCTTGATGAAGGTGATATGAGCTGGACATTTTCTTTATTTCCTTTGCATTTTTTGCCTCTTTCTTTCACAGGTTATTTTGCACAAGCTCAGGTTATCTTGTGCCCAACCACAGGCTACCAGGAATTCCTGCCCTGTGGAGACGTGATCTGCAGGTTATGATTTGCCCAGTTCTTTCTAATTCTGTATTGAGGAAGTAGTTTGAATTCTAAATGGTTCTCCTTGAAACAGGTTGTTTTTCTGTGGAAATGCTTGTCTGTTTTGGTAACTTTTTGTACGCAAACCTTGAGAAAAATATAATATTAATCTTAATATTAAAGTAAGAATGTCACCTTATGCAGAGCCCTAGGGTACGTTTCTTAGTGGTAGGACCTGGAATAGAGTTTATTAATAATTCCACTTATTACAGACTCTCTTGCCTTCAGATTACCATTTCAAGTGCAAATACACAGTGGAGATTACACATGGCAACATTTAAAAAGCAAAGTTCAGATGCTGTAATTGCGCAGTGGAGTCAGTTGGAATTATTTAATAAAACAGGCATACAAAAAGGTTCCTCGCTCTAATTTCATTAATAATGTATTTTGCATTTGGCTGGAGACATTTGGCTGGCAGCTTCTTCTTTCAGGGTGCTGTGGAACAAAGCAGTAACCCACTCAGATTTCCTCACTGGGGTCAGGCTGTGCCTGGTGGCTGTTAAGAGTGGCAAGGAGATCACAGAGCCCTGATTGCAAAAATACAAGCTAGGCAATGGAATAGCAAATAGGAACAGAGATGGTGATCTGTGAAGGAAAACGGCATGTCCATTGAAGCTCGTTAATTTGGTATGTATCCTGATTTATTTTCCCAGTTTACTGAAGAAGCAGTGTGGACACACACACTCACTGCTGTGCCAAAGACCTTCACAGGAGCAGTTTATGCCAAAGCAGCCTCTTCTGCCAGGGTGATTTCTCTTCTAGTTGCAGACATAATATTTTACCTTGCAGATGTCGATGCTGGCTCTCTGGTTCTGTTCACCTTTGCTTCCCCTGCAGCTCCCACACCTGATGGTGCTCCCAGCCCTGCAGTTGCCTGGCTAACTCACTTTCTGCCTCATTTACCTCCCAATGACTGCTGAACACCGTTCCCAAATTCAGGACCAGCCCACCTTTGTGACTGGCTGCTCAGTTTGCTGCAGTGGCGGCGTGTTTAGTGACTTCCCTCTGAAAATGTTACAGCCACACACCTTTGGAATTGTGGAGCTGGGTTTTGTTACCCTCGCCAGAAGGAGAGAAATGAACACTGGGGAAAAATTATCCCACTGAGGGCACTGTGAGGAATTCCAGCTAAGGGATTCAGCAGGGTGGAGCTGGTGCCAGGGTTTGTGTGTGTTGGTACCTCACTGTGTGCTTTCCTAAGAAAAGCAGGAATTCCTGGTTACCTGCTCCATCCTGAACATCTCTAACAAATACCAGGCCCAGCCTGGTTCTTGTACCAACAATCAACTTGCGTTGTTGGTACTTTGCACTTGAAGAAGCAAATGCCAAGGTTTTGGAGAGGTTTAAATATTTTTTTCAGTGAGAAGAGACCTTCTTTTGTGTAAACCTAAGGCAACTTGAGATCACTGTCTTGGAGTTCTGTCATCTTGGTGCTCACAGTGACAGAAACACACGTCAGGGTGTGAGCTGTGGGTGCTGTTCCCCAACAGTGGTTTTTCTCTGTACAAAATGATGTTTTCAGTCCTTGGTGGCTCCCAGGGGAGAGTCTTGGGAGTGATTCCCCTCTCACATCTTCGTCTTTGTGCGTCTTCACTGGTCTGGTTGCTGACTCTTCTGTAGGAAGATGAACAAGTCTGAGTCTCGGGGTTTTTTAGTTTCTTTTGTTAAGATTCTGCTCAGTCTGAGTTGAGTCTTTTTTAATGGACACTTGTGTGACTGATTGTAGCTTTTTGTTCCCACGTGGTTGTTTCTAAGATCTTTATTCCATCGTATTTAAGGCCTTTTTTAAAATCCTTGGGTGGGTGTATCCAGATTCATTGCAATTCAGGGACAGCGTTGTGATTGCTTATCTTGTGCATTGTCTTACCCAAAAGCTCCCTTTCATGTTGTATATCTCCTATTGTTTTTATCAATTTCCCCACCTATTTAAAAGTTCTGTGTCTAATTTCAGAATCCCAGTTTCTTAAATACTGGAAAGTAGGTGGTATTTTTGCTTTGAAGGTCTCTAAGTACCATACTAACAGCACAGAAACAAAACCCTACATAAACTCAAGTAGTTTTCTTTAATTCCTTAGCTAATTGGGGCAACTAATAAAGTAAAATTGGGGCTGAGACGTGGCATTCGTGTGCTTTGCTGCATTCTGTGGACATCTGATTTGAAACTGTAATGTTGTAATATTTTGTAGGTGGGATTTTATTTCAGAGCTCAGCACTGGAGCAGGAGAGCTGCTTGTGATTCTGTTGGAGGATGGGAGAGACAACAGAACGAGGCAGAATTTTTTTTTTTTTTTTTGCTTTTCTCTTGGAGGAGGCTGAATCTGAGAGCCTTGGCACTGTTCCATAGCAGAGGAGCTTGCAGTGATGCTGCAGTTTTGTTGGTGCCACTGCAGACACAAAGGCTAAAACAAATCAAACTGAGCTGAGAGGAGCAGATGGGGCAAGTGAGAAGTTGGGAAATCATTCAAAGTGTTAGACACCGAGTGATTTCAATTTTCCCGAGACAAGTGGGTGCTGTGGCACAACATGGCTTTTTCTGACACTCAACACACGTGAGACAATTTTGGAATAAAAGCTGCATCAGGTGTTCTGTTTCTAAATTTCCCTGCCCGAGGGCGAGAGTTTGCATTTGGCAAGGATAGCTGTAAGGGGGGTGGGGTGGTGAAAACAAGCTTATTGTGAATCCTTTCAGGTGTTTTTGTTGACTACTCTGAGCAGAGTGTGTGTAACAAATGAGCAAAGTTCCTCCATCGGAGGCAAAAATGGAATTTAGAGGGTTATCACAAGGCAGTGGGAGTCAAAGAAATTGGACAGATACCTCCTTTCTTCTAGAAATGGTGTTTTGATTTTAATGTTCTACTCAAATAATACAATTTGCCCCCATAGCATGGGAATAAGCAAAAGAATAAACCACTCGCTTTGATAAATATGAATGTTGGAAATGTTGGCATCATCAGTAATGAATCCACAGAAATTCCCTGGAATACGTGACCTGTATCCCTCTGTAACACTCTTCTTCTGTTAAGATTCCCCTTTAAGGGATTTGGTTTCTTTTAAAAGCGTGGAAATGAAATACAAAGAATTCTGGTCTCACCTGATAATTGTGGCCTAAACACGATTTTGCAGTATTTATTGTTTATAATAAATAGACTGTAGATAATTTCTGCTTTAAAAGCTGTAGGGCACAGAAGAGTTGGGTATAGGAAAAATGTGTATGATAAGGCATAGTTCCAGCAGAAAGAAAAGGAACTTAAATAGCACTTGGATTCTTTCCATCCACCCTACAAAGAAGAAAATTGGTTTGCAGAAAATATAGGTCATGGCAGTGTTCTGGCATCTTGATGTTGCTGTTTTGTAAGTACACTGGATAGCTGGCAGCGCAATTTGGGACTCCCATTAGAGCTGCTCTTTGCTGTCAGCCTTAAAGGCCATTTAATATCCCTTATCTGATCTAATGCACTCCTCACACAGACAAAGAAAATTTAAAAGATGCTGTGAGTTTGGGGAATTTCTGTTTCTGTTTGGGTTTTAATTTTTTTTTTTTTTAATTTTCTTTTTTTAAAAACCAGTTACTGGCAGCCAATTTGGAGACTTTGACTGTTGGAGCATCCAGAAATCAGTTGCTTCAGTGAGAACCCAAGGATCAAGGGTGCTCCATGAATAAAGCATTGAAGGGAGATTTTTCTCCCCTCTCCATGATAAAGCACAGGAGAAAATTAAACCTTGCATTATTGTGCCGCATGGTTTTACAGATACCACCTTATTATTGGAGAAAAGCCTTGGCTTTTTGAACATGGACTTTGATTGGGGATTAATCTAATTTCTTTATGTTAGGAAAAGTATTAAAGGTAGCTGTGATCTGTGGTTCAGGTGGTCTGTGTTCTCCTTGGTGCCCAGCACCAGTGGTGTTTGTAGGAACTGGGGAACAGGAGGATCTCTGTGGGGGACAGGAGATGACATTGCTAAAAATCTATTTTTTTTTTTTTTAATATAAAGATGCACAAAGGAGCAAACAGAAAGGCCTATCAGTTGTGTACATCCAATTTAAATGCATAGATTCTTATACATAAATTATTATTGCATGCAGTTGTGTGAACAAATGGAAAAGCTGGGTTTAGGACCCCTTGAAAATAATCTATTGCTGTTAGACATGCATATCATTTAGATATATTCTTGTCTACGCAGTGTATAATTTTTCAGGGGCTCTTTCAGAAGTAATTGTGGAAGGCAAAATGTGCTGTGTGAATATGGTGCTTCAAATTGTTGAATGCTTTCATGAGAAAATATATGATTAGCCTGCAAATAATCTCTTCAAAGGCCCTATTGCAATCCTGAACTCTCAGATGGCTTGGGTAGTCTTTGCTCTCGCTTTGGAGGGACTGAGAATGTTAAAACCATTTACGTGTATTGTCACAAAATAATTTTATGGGGTTGATCCTGCCTGACACGATGCTTCACACCATGATGGAAAAATTCATAAATGTTTTCTCCCATTTGATGCTCAAGAAGCACTTAAAAGAGCTCATTTCTGTAAGAGTTATTTCCTCTCTTTATATCCAATTCATAGATTATGGTGAAGTGTTCATTTTTATGATATTTACAAGAAATCAGTAGAGCCAGCTTGCTCATCACACCCTCCCTCCACCCCTTGCCCAGATTCATCCTCGCAGCATCCTGGAACAAAGAGAGCTGAGATTCTGAGCCATGCTCGGATCTGGTTCAAGAATGCATTTCCCCGTAGTAATTTTTTAAGAGGCTCAGTTGTTTGTGGTCAGAGTCTAAGGTTATGTACTTTATAGTAAAGAAGGCATGGTGGTTAATAAGTTTCTGAGCTGTTTAAAAATTTTAATTTAGCATGAAGTTCTCAGTCTTGTGTTTCCCAGCCATGAGGTGTGGGGTAGAACCAGCTGGCTGTAAGAGAGGTGTGTAGGATTCAGTCTGATCCTACAGTTGCTTTAGGTGTTGGTTTTACTCGCTTGGGTAACACATTTGTTTTATTTCTGTTGTTTTGAGGCTTGGCCTCTGTTCTCCACAAAGAGCTTGGGCAGCACAGGGTAAACACCAGAGCTGGTTATATCCCCAGTGCTCCGTGCTGAGGGAAAGTTATGGGAAAGGTTGTGGTGAGAGAGCTCTGAGGAGCAGAGCATGTCACACATCATCACACTGCAGAGGTGTGGAGATGACACGTTGATTCTGTTACTCAGCCCCCTCTGGGTGTCTGTGACCAGGTGATGACACTGATTTATCACACAACTTCAGCTGCCTTTCACAAGTTCACGATAATTTATCAGCCTGTGCACCTAAGAGTGAGCAGTTCTTTTAGAACTTTGTCTTGTGTTCTGTGGAATTGGTGATTTAAAAGATGTGCCCACAATACGTTAAATAGCTATGCTGGTTTGGGAATTCAGATTTGATTCGAACTGTTTGGTTACCACACCAAACACAGCTATGTTAAATAGTTTGGCCAATATTGGAATTTAATTTGTTGAGATGTATAAGAAAAGGAGCTCACAGTTTGGGTCAGTCTGCAACAGAATTAATGTAGCAGAACAACCTTTACCAAAACTTCCTAGTGTCCTCTGTTTTCAGATACTGGTTAAAAACGTCTTACTGTTTGTCACCAGGGGTTTGTCACCTGGAGCAATGCTGGGATGTGGCTGTAGCAAAGACAGGCTTCTGTTGGCTAGTGCCCACTCCAGTCTGGCTGCTGAGCCTGCCCAGCTGTGCACTGAGCTCACTGCTGCACACACGCACCGACTCCACCCGGGCTGTGCTGACCTTTCCAGGAGCCCAGGGCTGCCCTGGAGATGCCTCCCTGCCACCTGACATCAGCTGGTATTTTTAGCAAGGTTGTACTTCAATGCTTTGTGAATTTTTCCCTGCTCAGGCTTGCTTTTCTGGGATGAGGAGGAACTGCATAAATTCAAACTTCTTCTATTTCCTTCTGTATTTCTTGATGGGTTTCTGGGTTGTTGGATTGCTGTTACTTTCTTATTTCTGACAAGGTCTTTTTATCTCCCTGCGAAGCTAGCTGCTCTTGGATCTGCCTAAACAGGATTATTTGTCTTCCAAGTTAGAGTGGTGAATGCATCCGTGACTCCAATTAAAAATCCGCTTCTGTTTTTGCTCCCCATTGTGATAGGAGGTCTCTTCCCCATACTGTGAGAGGTTTCTGGACAATGAAGGGACAAACAGCTGCTGTTTTCCCTTCTGGCCACCCCAGCACTGTTGGTCAGGTTGCCAGGAGGAGTTGTGTTTCAGTGCCTATTACCTCTGAGATGGCTTGGACTCCTTCATAGGCAGCCAAGATCTCCTTCTCTGTTGGAGTGTAGTTGGCTTTGGACTCTCTGTAACTTCAGCTCCAGAATCCCAGTGGTTGGCTTTGAGTCTGCCCAGGCACCTTCTGCCAAGGGCTCCAGGACAGACCATGGCTCCCGGCTGCGGAGTACAGCACGTTCTTTATATCTGGTCCCATCCTGACTGGGCCAAGGGCCACTGCATGAGCGATCTCCTGCTTGATCTGGGCAAAGGCGTGTTGCTGTTCAGGGCCCCAGTGGAAATCGTTCTTCTTGCGGGTGACCAGGTAGAGAGGGCTCACGATCTGACTGTACTCAGGAATATGCATCCTCCAAAAACCTATGGCACCTCACTCCCCACTTGGGTGCTAATAAATGTATTTTTCCTGGCTTATGGCAAATTTGTGAGAAAATCTCCAAGTGGGGTCCCCCCAGAAGAGCAAACTCAAGCAGCCCCTCCCCCATCTGGTTCAGGAAAAGATTTCCACAGTGAAAAATGCAAAAAACTATTTATTTAACAAGCAAAATATCCACAAGCATAAAAAAAATGAATAACATGCAACAATAAAACCTCTTGCTGTTGGAAGAGATGGCAAATTCAGGAAGTCCTTGCCGTGGGGTGTAGATGGACTCAGTCTCTTATCAGTCCCTCTGGCGCTGGAAAATGCTGAGAGTCAGGTCCTGGTGGGCCACAGGTGTGAGCTCCCAGTGCTCTTCTGGGTTTTCAATCAAAGGCAGATTCAAACAGTTCCATGAAAAAGGAAAGAAAAAAAGCCCAAACAGTCCAGGGAACTTCTCTTCCTCAGCTAGCTAAAGCCAACTAAAAGCAAAGGAGAGCTCTGTCCTGCTGTCTGTCCATGCTGCAGACAACACAGTCCAGGAGCAGAATGTGGAGGAGTGTGTTCAGTTCCTGAAAACAAACTTGGCCCTTATCTAGAATTCTTCCTGCTTCACTCTCGGAACCAGTCTTAAAGGTACAGAACATAATATCCAACATAAACAGAACAGACAGTTGGGCATACAAGCATCATAAAGTCAACCTATGACCACCTCGAAGGATGCAGTCCTGCAAGCTGGCATGGGAGTCTTCTGCCTCTCCTCAAGGGCACAAGGGTGGAATACCACTGTTCTATTTGTATTTCAAGCTCCCTGGAGGGT